>VDFB02033237.1:0-22746 GCA_007258455.2 Sequoia sempervirens
ATGAGAAGAAATAAGCCATTTTCAGGTCAGATGGTCAACAAAAGGATGTTACAATTCATCTACAATGAGTAGTGTAATGTCTCTACTAACTTCAAATGCAAGAATCTGTCAGGGATGATAGCGCACAATGCAGATGTCTACCGAAAAATATTCTCTCACTGACACACAAGAAAAATTCCAAGTGGGTGGAAGGGAGGTGGGTGATGTGGAAATTTTCCTTTGGATTTTGATTTTCTAAGGTGAGGGGATGCAAAATGAGAATTTACACAAGGGGTGCAAATTCACTCCTATACACTATCATAGTAAATGATAGTCAATTTCTGATAATATGTAATATGTTAAATATATATTATTATATATATATAATATATCATATACATATATATATAAATACCCTCCTATATTTATATGTATATATTTATATCTATAAACATTAATATATATAATTTACATATATATCTATATCATAAACCATCAATGTAAATATCCATTCAATACTTAGACAAGTATACATTCGATATATTGATACATTTGTGTGGGTGTATATAGAAGACTCAGTTGCTTGGATAGTTTAATTTAGGTAGCATCATAAAACATAACAACAAACAAAAAATTGTTTCAAACATTCTCAAAAGCATTAAAATGAGAGCTTTGCTAAGATTTTCAACATGAGTCCTCTGAAGCCAAAGTGCTTCTACATGTGCAGTCCCATTGGACTTTGCAAGACTTCTCTATTCCTGGCTGGAATTATGTGTTTTTGGAGGCACCTTGATGGGCTCAAGGTTACTAATCACGGGAATTTTAAAGGTGTAGGACAAGTAGGGAGGTGGGTGCAGATCAATTGTCTATACAGATTAAAACAAAACCTTCCAACACCCATCAGTTTTACAACCACACTATTCTATTATTAAGTATGAACATGAAATGCAAATAATATAAAGTAAAATCAACACAATGAACACCAGATTTTACGTGGAAAACCCAATGAGGGAAAAACCATGGTGAGGACTAACACACAATATAAAGAGATTCCAAAACTAAATATATAAGGCTTATTGCCCTAAATAGAACTCATTGTCTAGATACAAAAGCTCACTGCTTACAAGGAGGCTCACTGCCTATAGAAAGATTTACAAAAAAAATTGGGCTTCACAGCCAAATGAACTAAAAAGAGTCCACCTAACAAGTGTTGATGCATTTTCGATGAATCTCAATAGACTAACTTAACACACTCCATTATTTTTTTTCTTCTTCACCTTCGCATTCACCACTGCATCATGAAAAAAGCACACAATCTTCAAAAACTATTTAACATATATATACTTTATCTATTCACAAGAATCAATTAGGTTAGCCTAATTAGATGCATTTCTTATTCATCAAAAATACCAACTATCGACTACAAGCTTTCACAAAGTCTTCCCAAAAATAATTCAAACACTTAACATGCTACATCATGTCGACATAGACGTAAGATAGTTCACACATATATCTGCATAACAAAAATTGATTCACCATATCACAACTTATCTATGAAGTCAACCAAAAATAGACTTAATTGCAAAAAGTAATCAATAGAATAATGCCAATACATCATATGAGCACTAGAGCACAAGATATTTTGAACATACATTCCTTCAACAATCATAAATAGTTTCCCAAAACTACCAACAGTAAATATCAACCATGGAGGTTTGCAGACTAAAATACCAGAGGGTGTAGATTGAATACCGATTCAGATACCAGACCAAAATACCAGATCAAGTACTGACTTAGACTTGCAATCACAGCTCAAATAACATGATGACATCAATGAAAACACAAAACTATAGAGATAATCATTCTTCTTCATTCTTCCAACAATAGCCCCCTTTGTCATTGATGGCAACATGTGCCAAAATTTGTAAAACTCTCCTCCTATCACCTTAGATATTCTCCTCATAACTTTATACTCTAACTCTCCCCCTCTTTGACATCAATGGAAAAGGGGGACCAAAAATGTAGGATGTAATCATATGTATGTGATGACTTTGTATATACTCTAGAATTCTAGCTTCCCATTTCAAACATTCAAACAAGAATGACATTTTTTACATGAAAGATTTCCTTGTACCTCTCTCTTATGATCAGAAAAAATATTTTCCAAGAAAGAACAACCAAATTCATTCTTGCACTCATACCTTCCAACAAAGATAAGTATGCAAGGGAGGATATCTGATTAGAAGACAAACACAATCGTTCACAATTTTCTACATCAAAGAGAATTCCAGAGAGATGATCCAACCAAACCTCAGCAACTTCCTTAACCAACTAGAAGGTTTTAACCATATCTTCTCT
This sequence comes from Sequoia sempervirens, assembly GCA_007258455.2. Lineage (NCBI taxonomy): Eukaryota > Viridiplantae > Streptophyta > Pinopsida > Cupressales > Cupressaceae > Sequoia > Sequoia sempervirens. The sequence continues at coordinate 2,338 of VDFB02033237.1, forward strand.
TTTCCTCTAAGTAGTTAGCAATTCCACCTGTAATTCACCAAACCTTATTCTCTATTTTCCATGTCTTTGAAGTAATCAAAGTTCTTTCCAATACTATTCATTTCAGATTCAATGGCTTCAATTTTGCTTATGAAATTGTCAACAGTCGTTGGCCACTAGAGATAATACCTGTAGATGTTAGATATTTCTTTGATGCATTCTTTTGTCTCATTCATATGTTTAGATAGCACTTTCTTTGCTTTGTTACATCTTCTTTCAAGTATATCTTTGAACTTATGACCTTCGGGTCCTTCCAATAATGTTATTTCTTCAAAAATATCTACTAGATCATCTAGTAAAGAATTTGTCATGCCTGAAACTAAAATACCCTTATTGAGTAAATAATCAATTGGCATACCATCAATTTTAAGTTTCTCAATCAAAGAGAATGCATTTCATATTTCACCAATCTTCTTCATCTGACCCTTGTCTAGTAGCATCCGTATATCCTCTGGATTAGATCTAGAAATAAATTCTTCTCCATTATTCTTTTCTTTTGAGACATCTATTACAATAGTTTTCCTCTTTTTCTGTTCCAGAGGGGACTCACAAATGATAACTTCCAACTCTGTATTATCAGAGGATGAACCCACTTCAAATGACTAGGTACTAAAATACGAGAGCACAAATTTGTTTTTAAGGATGTGAAATATGATATGCAATCACTTACATTATCCTCCAATGATTCCAAGTATCTATAGCATTGTTTCCCAATAGGAATACCGCATTCACACACAACATTTTCTCTTCTCAGTAGGGAGTTCAAAAAGTAAAAAGCCAATCACACAAGCAAAGATCCAAATTGAAAAGGATAACCCTCAACCAATGAAATTTGGGCATTCTCAATTAGATTTTCAAGTAATAGGCTACACAAATCAAAATGTATGTTTTCCTTAACCATCATATGTGCAAGATATATAGCAATAGCCAAAGTCGAACCTTCACAATTTCTGAAATATATTTTATAAGAAATATCATATGCAACATAACTTACATCAGAATCCATAAGAGTGTTTATCAATAGAGCTCAAGGGTCTTTATTAATGCCAGTAAGTTCCTCCACATCTTTGTATTTCATAGTTTTCATTCCAAGGAGATCCCCAATACTGTAGACATAAACTACTAATCACTTCAATCACTTCCTTTGTGATCAGGTAGGGTTTGTCCAACATAATATTGTCATTCTTGAATTGAATAAACATGAGAAAGATGAACTCTCTATCAAAAAACCAAGGAAATTCTCCCCATAAATCCATACCTAGGGTTTTTATGCTCTATAATTCATTTTCCTTCAGCCCTAGTTCCATTTCCTTCATCTTCCTATGAGTAAATTCTTCCAATTCAACTCATTTCAACTTCATTGGAATGTCGCCACTCGATCCACTGTCAATTGTCATGATTTTATTTAACTTTCTTTAATTCATTATTGTTTAATAGAGACTTCTTTTTCCCTCGTAGACAAAGAAATCATTCTTGAATATCTATAATAATTTCTTCAAATTACTTCAGAAATGCTTTAGGTTGCTTCCAGATTTCTCCAAGACGCCTTTCAAACTCTTCAAGTACTCAAGTGATCAAAGAGGCTTACAAATTTCACCTTATACACCATCTATTTTCCCTAAATCACATTAAATGCGACAGACATCAAAAAGCTTCTAAAAGCATTTTTCTCAACATGGAAAACTCTAATTTGGTCTAAAAATCAGCAAGTTTTCTTCTGGTTCCTTTTCCAAAACCTCTATTTATGCATTCTTCACATTACATCCTTGTGCCAACCTCTAACACACCATTCATCCAGGGGTTTTATAGTTTTTTGATAATGCTCCCCCTAAGACCATGCTAGGTCTAATTCCTAGAGGAATTATCTATACCAAATGAGGGCATAGACACATTAGCAGTTTCAAATTCTTCTTCTTCTTTCTTCTTCCATATCTTATTCATCTCTTGCTTCATCTCTTCTTTGTCAATATTCTTTACCAGTTCATTCTTCTCTACTGGAGCATACTGATTTCCCATCTTACTTCTACAAACCTTTGAGATATGTCCAAGTTTGTTACAATTATAGCAACAAACACTTTTCTGATTAGTTTGACCTTCATTACTTCTCAATCTACATTGATTTTCTTTGTGTAATTTTTTTTATAGATATAGTAGTAGCCATGAAAATATTGATTCATTCTACCTCTATTAAACCTTTTCATCATTAACTAACTGATCATTCTCACCTAAGATCTACATTTAGTAGTTGTTTGTCCAACCTTCTTACATAAAAAACATTATCCAAAAAAAGAACCAGGAAAATGATTCATCCTACTCTTGCATTCTATTGCCTTGTGACCATATTTACTAGAGGAAAAACAAATACCATTGAGAGAGAGATACCTTTGTGCATTAAGCTATCTAAGAGGCGGTCTCCTTGCAAAATTTCTTGAATTTCCTTTTTGCTTCCCGTTTTCTTGAGTCTTTTGATTCTCCTCTTAACTTTCACCTACTCCATTTCCCAAGCCACCAAGTTGTCTTTACTTGGTTTCTTTCCTACAAGAATTTATTCAAGCTTTTTAGAGCTAGATCTAAAAATTTTCTCACATAGTTTTTCCTTCTCCAGTTCTACTCTCAAGTTTACCACCTCCTACTAAAGTTTAGAGCATTCATCAGACTTTTTCTACACCATTGTATTTAGACATTCTTCAATTCTCTTCTTTTCTTCTACAAGAACTTTTAGTCCAATTATCTCTTGTTTCAGCTGCTCACTCACTTCTCTGTCTTTCCTTGAATTTCTCTAATTGTTCTTTCAACTTACGAACACATTTATTAGCATCTTCAAGATTTTCCTTCAAATCTCTATTTCCATTTTCAACTTTGTCAAGATCCTCAAGTGCAACTCAGAGTTCTTTAACATCCATTTGATCAACCTTCAGGATCTTCCTCAAGTGGTTAAGCTCTGTACCAAGGTACCAAAGCTTTGATACCAATTTTTAAAATGTGTAGGACAATTGAGAGGGTGGTGAATCAGTTGTCACCAAAATGAAACAAAAAACTTCAACACTTATGAATTTCACAACCACACTATTCTATTATTAAGTATGGACATGAAATGCAGATAATAGAAAGTAAAATCAACACAATGAACACCATATTTTACGTATAAAATTGATGAAGGAAAAACCATGGTGAGGATTAACTCACAATATAAAGACATTCCAAAACTGAATACATAATGCTCACTACCAAGGGCTCACTGCCTTGAATAGGACTCATTGTCTGGTTACAAAAGCTCACTACTTACAAGGAGGCTCATTGCCTATAGAAATATTTACAAAACAAAATTGGGCTTCATAGCCAAAATGAATTGAAAAGAGTGCACCTAATAAGTGTTGATGAAATTTTAATGATGCTCATTAGATTGAACTAACACACTTCATTATTTTTTCTCTTCTTCACCTTCACATTCACAACTACCTCATAAAAAAAACACACAATCTTAAAAAACCATTTAAAATATATATACTTTATCTATCTACAAGCATCAATTAAGTTGACCTGATTAGACAAATTTCTTATTCATCAAAAATACCAACTGTTAGCTACAAGCTTTCACAAAGTCTTCCCAAAAACAATTCAAATGCTCAACACTCTACATCATGTCATCATAGACCTAAGATAGGTCAAAAATATATCCGTATAACAAAAATTGATTCACCATATCACAACTTATCTATGAAGTTGGCCAAAAATAGACTTAATTGCAAGAGTTGGTGGTAATGTGATCTGATAAGCTACTAGATTCACTTCCTCTAGAATATCAAAAGGTCAAACATAATGTAGGGCTAACTTAGAAGACTTTGAAAATTTAATGGACCTCTTGTGAGGTTTCACTCTTAACAAAACTTTGACACCCATGGTAAAATTGTGGGGCATTCTCTTAGCATTAGCATGTAGCTTTTTTCATATTGTTAGCTTCAGCTAACCCTAAATTCTTAATAATATTAACCTGCTCCTCCATTTCAGCCAACATCTCTGGCCCAAGAATCACTTGATCCTAAAGTTTATCCCAAATTATAGGAGTTTAATACTTTCATCCATACAAAGTTTTGAAAGCAGCCATATTTATCATAGAATGATAAGAATTATTGTAAGAAAATTCCACTAAGGGAAAGTAGTATTCCCACTTGTACTATTGATCCATACAATACATCCTAAGTAGGTATTTTGATACTTGATTCACCCTTTCAATTTTTCCATCTATTTTTGGATGATAGGTTGAGCTAATGTTCAATTGAGTCCCTAGCAAAAAAACCAAGGTTTTCCAAATCCTAGAAGTGACTCATGCATCTCTATCTGAGATAATCTTCTCAGGAATCCCATGTAACCTAAACACTTCTTGCAAAAATTTCCTAGCAATGATAGGTGCTCCATCAGTCAGGTTCTCAAGTATAAAATGTGTGACTTTGGTAAGCTTATCTACAACCATAATAATGTCATTGTGCTTATTTCTTGACAAAGGAAATTGGTGCAGGAGTACCTGGCAAAGTGCGAGGTTTATTGAAGTTTTGGTTAAAGCTATAGTTTTTGTTGTGTTGTGTGAGGTCACGTTGATTATCTAGCTAGGTTTTGTTGTTTTGAATAAAACTTGATCTATCTATGATCAATGGATTGGGAGGTGGCAATCATGAATGGGTTTTGAACCTCCAACTTGTCATATTTCCCAACCTAGTCAAGTGTTTGAAAACACATTGGGTTTTATATACTGCATCTTTAGGTCTTCTAAGGGCTCGACAAAAGCTTATAAATGGTTTTTATGGCCTATTTAAGGCATGCCTCAACCTTGTGATAAGGTTGGAGGTTATAGTGTTTTGGAAAATTTTTGTAATATTGCTGGTAACAGCGTTCAAGAAGACAATTCTTTGTGTTTGGCATTGTTATTGAGTTTTAATGGAGTAATTTTGCTGTCATTTTGTTTGTAGAACATAGTATTAATATTGTACAGGCATTTTGTGCCATCTCTCTATCTTTTTAATTCTTTTCCTTCTTTTATTTGTACATAGTTTGACCACTATCATTTTCAAGCCTGTAATAGGCAGTTTTGTGGAAATGGACTCCTAGTGCACCTTCCCACAGTACAAATTGTATGGCCTCTTTGGATTTCTGTCTAGGCTCCCTCTTTGTAAATATGGTAGCTTGTATGGTTTGTGGTAGTGTAGGAGTTGGAAGAAACATTTTTCCCTAGGCGAGCCAGTGCACATTCGGTTGGGGCAAACTTGGAGTAAAAGCATCATATCTTGTAGGGGAAAAAAGATTTTGAAGAAATTATTTTTTGTGAATTTATTTGGGAGTCTTGGAAATGCATGGTAGTTAGGAGAAGGTTCTTTCAATTCATCTGGTAGGAGAACTTTCTAATAGTCTGGAAACAGTTTTGAAAAGTTTAAAAACCCTAGCTTTTGGGTCAGTTCTAAATGTGGGCAGAGTACGGCTTGTACAGGGTTAAAACCTTGGAAATATTAAAGGTGTAGGTAGGGGAAACATAATTCCTAAGCCAAGAACCTAGGTCCTTTTTTTGGCTTAGGAGGAAAAGAATTTTACCCCTGTTCAGAGACCTAATTGAGGGCTCAAGGCTACTAGCCTTTCAAACCCTAGGGAAGGAACCTTGAGAAAGCGATGCAAAGGTGGAAGCTTGTGGTTGCACAAGGACCCTACATAGGCCATTTTGAAGTTTTTGAAACACCTTCAAACCACTGCAAGAACCTTTAAGAAGGTTGAGGTTATTTGGCCTTTAGGGAAAATTAAGGGCCAAAGGAGAGTACATGGTGAAGCATCAAGGTTGGCTTGGTAGAAGGAAGCTTGTTGATGGAAGAGGGGTTGGTCAGACAAACTAGGGGAACCTATCCATGAGGAAGGGCCTATAGGTTAGATTGGTGAAGTAGAGCACCAAGAAGGTCTTGTAAGGAAAGGCCTAGGCGGGAATCAATGATTGATTCCTCCAACCCCACTCCCTATCAGATTGGTATTAGAGTAGGTAAAAGGTTTGGGAAGCATCTTATATGTCATAGGTTGAGTCCAATGATTATTTCACCATGGTGACCAATGCAAAACTGGCTAAGATGGTTGAAGGGCAAGAAGAAGATAATAAACTATTGAGGGAAAGAATAGCCCAACTTGAGGAAGTAGTGAAGAATGCACAGTTTGAGGGAAGAATTTCTAAAGAAGAAGAGGTTGCAGAGGAAGATAAGACCCCTGAACCTAACCCTGTTTTGTAGGAGAAGCATTTCTTGAAGGCATTGAAAGTCTTGAGTGGAAAAGTACTTGAAGGCATACCACTTTTTAGTGGAAAGATGGAACTAGACCTAGCCATAGATTGGATAGAAGGCATGGAGAATCATTTTGATTGTGATGGAGTCATTGAAGCTTAGAAGGTGAAAGTTGCTAAGTCAAGATTGAGAGGATCAGCCTTGACATGGTGGAAGTTTATCTAGACAGAGAGGAAAAAGAAACAACCCATATCAACTTGGAAAGGAATGGTTGCTAAGGTAAAAGAAGCCTACATGCCAGATGACTATGAGATTCAATTGAACAAGAAGAGGCAAAGTTTAAGACATAAAGACAAAGATGTAAACACTTACACTAAAGAGTTTCAAAATCTATGCATGAGGTCTAATGTGACAGAGGATGAGAGTCTCAAAGTGGCTAAGTATCTTAATGGTTTGAAATGGAACATCCAAGAAGAGATGGCTCTTTTGAGTCCTAAAACAGTACATAGATGTTATTAGTTGGCTATCAAGATTGAGGAAAGGAACAAGAGGAAGAAAGATCAGTCTTCTAAGGGTAGAGGCAAAGGAAAAGATCAAAGAGGACAGTGTGGTGGTTACCAAGGAAGAGGCAGTGATGAAATAAACCAAGGAGAATCAAAACTCACTGAGCATGGAGGTGAAACATCTTCAAGAGGAGGATTTAACAAGGGAAGAGGACCTCAAGGAGGCTCAAACAGAGGAAGAGAAGCAGGCAGGAGAAACTCTTATTTTGCAAACATGAAGTGTTATCATTGTAGTCAAATGGGACATCCAGCTTATAGATTCCCAAAGAAAGATTCCTCATCAAGCAATGAAAAGAGAGTAGCCTATGCACAAGAGGACACCATGAGTCCTAAAGCATCTGAAATTAGTCATATAGAATCTGAGGTAGGAGAGAATCTAATGTTTAATAGAGTTTTGATCAGGTAGCCAGTCAAGGAGGAACCTAAGCAAAGAAGATCTCTTTTTAGAGTAAGATGCAAGATACTTGGAAAAGTGTGCAAAGTTATTGTAGATTCAGGTTCAACAGACAATATAATCTTAGAGGAGGTAGTAGCTAAGCTGAAATTGGAGAAGGTACCCCACAATAACCCCTACAAGGTCACATGGTTGAACAAAAGGCAGAGTGTTTTAGTTAATGAACAGGTAAAAGTGGAATTTTCAATTTGAGGGTATAAATATAAGCTACTTTGTGATGTATTACCCATGGATGCATGCCATCTACTACTGGGCAGACCATGGCAATATGATAGAAGTTCCATTTATGATGGGAAAGAGAACACCATCTCATTCAAGAAGGATGGAAGAACCTTCAAACTATAGTCATTGACAGAGGAAGATGAAGGATAGTCAAAGGTACCAAACATCATGTTGAGCAGTGGTAAGGAGTTTGTCAAGGACCTACACCAAGGGAATGAAGGATATGTGATCATGATGCAGTCCAAAGAGGAAAAAAAGGATGAAAAGACAATCTTACCAGAAGTAGTCCAAAGGTTGCTTGATAAGTACAAGAGCATAGTCAGTGATGGTACACCAGCAACTCTACCACCAAAGAGAGAAATAAGTCATCAAATTGACTTCATACTTGGAGCCTCATTTCCTAAAAAAGTAGCATACAAACTTACACCTAAGCAGAACCTAGAGGTAGCCAGGCAAGTGTAAGAATTATTGGATCAAGGATTGATTCAAAAGAGCATCAACCCTTATGCAGTGCTAGTGGTTTTGGCAACCAAGAAAGGAGGTAAGTGGAGAATTTGTACTAATTCTAGGGAAATAAATAGGATCACCATTAGGTATAGGTTTCCTATTCCTATAATTGAAGACTTGATGGATTGTCCTGGAGGTGCTCAATTCTTCACAAAGTTGGATCTCAAGAGTGGATACCATCATATCAGAATTAAGGATGGTGATGAGTGGAAGACAACATTTAAGACAAATGATAGGTTATATGAGTGGAAAGTGATGCCATTTGGCCTCTCAAATGCCCCTAGCACATTCATGAGACTAATGAATGAAGTGCTTAAGGATTTCACAGGGATCTTTGTGGTAGTATATCTTGATGATATATTGATTTTCAGTAAGACAATAGAAGAACACTTCAAGCATGTGGAGATGGTTCTTAAAAGGTTGCAAGAGGAGAAGTTGGCAATCAATCTTGAGAAGTGTGAGTTCTTCAAGCAGGAACTTGTGTACTTGGGTTTTGTAGTATCTCAAGGAACATTGAAGATGGATCCAAGCAAGGTGGAAGCCATCCTAAACTGGCCTACACCAACCACAACAATAGAGGTAAGGAGTTTTCATGGTTTGGCTCAATTCTATAGGAAATTTATAAGGAATTACAGTGGTATATGTGCACTAGTGCTAGATACAATCAAGGGTGGTTTTGAAAACAAAGTTTAAGTGGACTCAAGAGGCTGATAAAGGGTTTGAGAAATTGAAACAAGAAGTGGCAACTCAACCTATTCTATTATTGCCTAGTTTTGACAAGTTGTTCATAGTTGAGTGTGATGCAAGTGGAGTAGAAGTAGGAGGAGTACTTAGTCAAGAAGGTAGTCCTGTGGCCTTCTTTAGTGAAAAGCTCAATGAATCCAAGCAAAATTACTCTACTTATGATCTAGAATTATATGCTTTAGTGCAGTCTCTTAGGAAGTGGAGGCATTATTTTTTACCCAAAGAGTTTGTGGTCTTTACTATAACCAGGCACTTAGTTATATTAGCACCCAAGAAAAACTAAGTAATAGACATTTGAAATGGATGGAATACATCTAAGCTTTTACTTTTACCATCAAGCACAAGAAATGGCAAATGAACAAGGTTGCAGATGCATTAAGCAGAAGGTTGTTGACAGTGCAAGAAATACAACTCAAGAGCATTGGCATAGAGAGTTTCAAGGATCTATATGGAGAGGATGAAGACTTCTCAAAAGCTTACAAGGTATGCTCTAATTTTGAGAATCATTTTCATAGCCAATATTCTGAGTATACATTGCAAAATGGACTGTTATTCAAGGGTAATCAGTTGTGTGTTCCAAGAGGGTCCATGAGGGAAAATATGATTCAAGAAAAACATAATGGCATTCTTAGTGGACATTTTGGCATCAATAAGACTTTAGAACTAGTGAAAAGGTTCTATTACTAGCCTAAGTTGGCAAGAGATGTTATAAAATATGTGGAACAATGTGTTTTATGCATGAAGGCTAAGCGAGGAGCTAGCAATGCTAGTCTATATCAACCCCTGCCCATTCCTAATAGACCATGGGAGTGTGTGAGCATGGATTTTGTGGTAGGTCTTCCTAAGACCAAGACTGGTTTTGACAGTGTTTATGTTGTGGTAGAAAAATTTAGTAAGATGAGTCATTTTATTCCCTGCACAACTACTCATGATGCAAGCTACATAGCTCACCTTTTCTTCAAGGAGGTAGTAAGGATCCATGGCTTTCCTCTAAGCATTGTTTTTGACAGAGATGTGACGTTCATGAGTCACTTTTGGAAGACTCTATGGGGCAGATTGGGTACAAATCTATCATTTGGATCAGCTTACCATCCTCAGACTGATGGTCAAACAGAGGTGGTTAACAGGGTTCTTGGAAATCTCTTAAGGTGTCTAACCAAGGAGTATGGACAAACATGGGATATGGTTATCTCCCAAGCTAAGTATGCCTATAATGACAGTGTCAATAGAACTATAGGGAAAAGTCCTTTTAAGGTTGTGTATGGGATGCACCCAAGAGGCATTTGTGAGTTCAGAGACCTTGGATCTATGGAGAATAGGAGTGGACATGTAGAAGACTTCAGTCAGACCATGAGGGAGATCCAAGAGCGGGTCAAGAGAACAGTCACTGAGGCTACCCAAAAACTAAAAGAGAAGGTAGATACATATGTCAAGGAAAGAAGTGCAGTTCAAGTAGGGGACTATGCTATGGTCCACCTTAAAAAATCAAGGTTGTAGAAGGGAATTTCAACCAAGTTGCAAATGAAAAGAGTAGGTCCCTACAAGATATTAGCAAAGTATGGGCAGAATGCATACAAGGTGGACTTACTAGCAGATCTAGGAATCTCACCAGTATTCAATGTTGTTGATTTGATCAAGTATAAGCAGACAATCAAGGATTTGAATCGGGATAGTAAGGAGATATTCAAGGATATTAGCAACATGTCCATACCAACTATAGACAAGCTCCAAGCAAAGAAAATCTTGGAGTCAAGAGTGAAGAAAACTACAAGGCACAAGGTGTACATGGAGCATCTTGTTAAATGGAAGGATAGGCATGAATCTAAAGCTACCTGGGTAGAAGAAGTAGAATTTAAGAAGCAAGCCATGGATCTATCTTTGCTCTCTCCTAAATTTCCTTAGTTGTTTGAGCTGAGAGGGGGAGAATGGTGTAGGAGCATTTAGCAAAGTGCAAGGTTTATTGAAGTTTTGGTTAAAGTTATAGTTTTTGTTGTGTTGTGTGAGGTCATGTTGACCATCTAGCTAGGTTTTGTTTTTTTTAATAAAACTTGATCTATCTATGATCAATGGATTGGGAGGTGGCAATCATGAATGGGTTTTGAAGCTCCAACTTGTCATATTTCCCAACCTATTCAAGTGTTTGAAAACACATTGGGTTTTATATATTACATCTTTAGGTCTTCTAAGGGCTCAACCCAAGCTTCTAAATGGTTTTTATGGCCTATTTAAGGCATGCCTCGACCTTGTGATAAGTTTGGAGGTAATAGTGTTTTGGAAAAAAATTGTAATATTGCTAGTAACAACATTCAAGAAGACAGTTCTTTGTGTTTGGCATTGTTATTGAGTTTTAATGGAGCAATTTTTCTGTCATTTTGTTTGTAGAACATAGTATTAATATTGTACAGGCCTTGTGTTCCATCTCTCTATCTTTTTAATTCTTTTCCTTCTTTTATTTGTACATAGTTTGACCACTATCATTTTTAGGCCTGTAACAAGCAGTTTTGTGGAAATGGAGTCCTAGTGCACCTTCCCACCATAAAAATTGTACAGCCTCTTGGGATTCATGTCTAGGCTCCCTCTTTGTAAATATGGTAGCTTGTAGGGTTTTTGGTAGTGTAGGAGTTGGAAGAAACATTTTTCCCTAGGCGAGCTAGTGCAGGTCCGATTGGGGCAGACTTGGAGTAAAAGCATCATATCTTGTAGGGGAAAAAAGATTTTGAAGAAATTATTTTTTGTGAATTTGGTTGGGGGTCCTAGAAACACATGGTAGTTAGGAGGAGGTTCTTTCAATTCATCTAGCAGGAGAACTTTCTGACAGTCTAGAAACAGTTTTGAAAAGTTTGAAAACCCTAGCTTTTGGGTTAGTTCTGAATGTGGGTAGAGTACAACATATACAGGGTTAAAACCTTGGAAATCTTGAAGGTGTAAGTAGGGGAAAAACAATTCCTAAGCCAAGAACCTAGGTCCTTTGGTGGGTTTAGGAGGGAAAAGCATTTTACCCCTGTTCAGGGACCTAATTGAGGGCTCAAGGCTACTAGCCTTTCAAACCCTGGGGAAGGAACCTTGAGAAAGCGATGCAAAGGTGGAAGATTTTGTTTGCACAAGGACCCTACATAGGCCATTTTGTAGTTTTTGAAACACCTTCAAACCCCTGCAAGAACCTTGAATAAGGTTGAGGTTATTTGGCCTTTAGGGCAGATTAAGGGCCAAAGGAGAGTACATGGCGAAGCACCAAGGTTGGCTTGGTAGAAGGAAGATTGTTGATGGAAGAGGGGTTGGTCAAACAAACCAGGGGGAACCTAGCCATGAGGAAGGTCCTATAGGTTAGATTGGTGAAGCAGAGCACCAAGAGGGTCTTATAAGGAAATGCCTAGGAAGGAATCAATGATTGATTCCTCCAACCCCACTCCCGATCAGAAATCCTTGCACAAATTCCATACTGATGACTTGCCACTTCCTCTCTAGTATATCATGAGGGTATAACACACCTGAAAGATGATGATGCTCTACTTTCACCCTTTCACACTCAAGACACCTAGCCAAAAAACTAGCAACATCTCCTTTCATCCCTTTCCAGAAGTATAATGGCTTTAAATTTTCCATAATTTTTTCACTCTGGGATGTCTAGAGTATGGTGCTTCATGTACTTCCTTCCATACCAAATTTATTAATTCCTTTACATTAGCAACATACATTCTACCCTTATATATAAGTAATTTGTTAGGTTTAAATTGAAACCCTTCATACCTAGAATCTTGTGGATTATTTGTGAGTTCTTGCTTGAATTGCAAGTGATACTCATCCTCTTTGCACTTTTGCAGTACTCACCTCTTAAAATTGGTTTGAATAGTTACTATACAAATAGTATGACATTGTCGACTTAAGGTATTGACAACCCAATTTTCTTTCCTTTTAATATAATTGATATTAAATTCATAGTCATCTATTAACTCTAACCATCTTCTCTATCTACCATTTAGATTAGGTTGAGTAAAAAGGTACTTTAAACCATTATGGTCAATTTTCATCTCAAAGGGATTTTCTAATAGGTAATTCCTCTAGATTTGTAATGTGTGAACCACAATTGCTAATTCTAAATCATGCACTACATAATTCATCTCATAATGTTACAGCTTCCTAGATTCAAAAGAAATTACTTTCCCATCTTGCATTAATACACCTCCTAACCCTTCTCTACATGCATCTATGATAACAGTAAAGTGACCCTCAGAATTTGGTACTTTTAAGATTGGTGCAGTGGTTAACTTCTATTTCAGTAGGTCAAAAGCTTCTTGACACTTCTCAATCTAGTCAAATTTCTTGCCTTTCTTTTGCTATAAAGAAGTAATTGGGAAAGTGATCTTATAAAAATTTTCCACAAACTTCCTATAATACCCTACTAGACCAATGAAAATTCTTATCTCTGACACATTCTTAGGTGCAAACCACTTCAGTACTACCTTAGTATTAGCTAGATCTATAGAAATTTCATCTACTGAGATCACATGGCCTAGATAATGTACCCGCTTTTGGAAGAATGTACACTTAGATAGTTTACCATACAACCTATGTTCTCTTAAATGTTGTAGGACCATTTCTAAATGCTTGCAATGTTCTTCCTCATTTCTAGAATAAATCAAAATATCATCTAGAAAAACTAATACAAATTTGTCAAGGAAATCCCTAAATACACTATTCATTAGGTTCATAAATATTGTAGGTGCATTTGTTAAACTGAAGGGTAAAATGGTGAACTCATAGTTCCCATACCTAGTTCTAAATGTAATTTTAAAGATATCTTCATTCTTAATCCTCAATTGGTGGTATCCAGATTTTAGATCTATTTTAGGGAATACAACGGCTCCCCTCATTTGATCAAAAAGGTTGTCAATGTGTGGAAACAAATACTTTCGCTTAATCATATCTTTGTTAAGCATATGATAGTTGATGCACAAATGCAAAGTACCATCCTTCTTTTTAACAAAGATGATCGGCGCTCCCCAAGGTGAAACACTTGGTCTTATCAGTCCTTTAGACAACAATTCATCCAATTCTGCCTTAAGTTCCATAACTTAAGTGGTTTTCATCCTATAGGGTACATTAGAAATAAGTTATGATCCTATAACTATATGTATAGAGCAATCAAATATTCTTTTCAGAGGCAACCTTAGTAACTCATCTAGAAACACATTTGAATTTTCTCAATATTATATATTTCTCCATATCTGACTTTCCAGTTTCATCTATTTCACCATCTTCTAACTCTTGAAAAACTTTGGAACTCCAAATCATCACTATCCTTTCTAAGTTCTTCAATATTTCTAGCAAAGAGTTTACACCCTTTCTTCTTAGCTCTTATAAGTTGCATTGTCATGATTTGTCTAATCCTAACCTCTCTTGGTATCCCTTGGAATTCTACTTGATTTCATAAATCATCTAGGAATTCTAAATTTTTTGAATGGAAATATACCTTATCCCTATGTCTCCAAAACCATTTCATACCTAAGATAACATCATGTGATCCTAGAGGTACGACATAAATGTTTACTTCTATATAAAAACTGGGTAGTTCTATCTAAGCCTTGAATAAACATTGACCCACCTTTGCTCTTGTCTAGTTTGCATACTCTACATCCCAAGACATTTCCATGTATCCCACCTTCCTAGATAATTGTTTAGCTACTCTAGGTGAAATGAAATTCCTAGTTGCACCAATATCAATAAGAACATGAATAGGTAAGCCAAACAAAATACATCACATTTCAACTCGAGTTAATTGGTACTCTTCCTAATGATCATCCACAGCTACATGTATCTTTTTGCTAAAAAATTGCTTGTTGGGTGGGTAATGGATTACCATATGGTTGTGATCCAGAAGTTTTATTGGGACACTTGTTAGCATAGTGATCCCCTCTACATATAAAACACCATGTATCTAGCCCTTTTTTCCCTATGGTTTCTCTAGACTTACTGACATTTTTATTAGCCTTGTTGGTATTACCCATGCTAGAATCATTCCTTTTACGCTCTCATCTATACCCTTTTCCATCATTATAGAACCTCTTTCCCTTTTTCCTTGGAACATTGTGCACAAGTTCCACCTTCTTTTGAACTATCTTGTCAGTAACTTTTGCATACTTCTTTCTATCTCTTCTTTCTTGACAAGTGGAATTAGCCTTTAGCTTTTTCTCCTACTTAATTGCTTTCTCATATACAAGATCCATTTTTGTTGGACCATGTATATCCACTTCTCCTTTGATCTGACTATTAAGTCCCATTATAAATTTTCTAATGCTGAAGTGCTCATCCTTGTCATATATGGGAACATAGCATAGAAGTCGGGTAAAATTCTTCTAATGTTCATTGACTATCATGATACCTTGTTTCAAACCCTATAAATCCTAGAGTTTTTGGTCATATTATAGTTGTACCAACCATCTCTTACAAAAAATCTCCATAAATTCTCCCCATGTTAGTTTCCAAGAGTCAATATTAAGTTCCAAATTTTTGTTCACCCACCAACTAGAGTCTTCTCCCGCTAACTAATACAAAACCCTATGCGGCTTTAGTAACCTCATCATAGTTTCATATTTCAAAATACTTTTCCATTTGGATAAGACATACTTCAGCCTCATCACCTACAACACTACCATCAAACTTGGGTGGAATAATCTTCATGTCCTTGGAAAATTTAGAAGCCATGAACTTCTTATTCCTTTCTTCATATGGTGTAGGTGTTTTTTCCCTCTCATGATCATGGGTTTCTTCATTTCCATGGGAAGAATTTTCTCCCTCATGCTAATTAATGGTAACATCATTCTCTACCCTATCCTTAACTCTTTCTAGCTCAAGATTAGCCAACCTTTCCAAGATTTTTTTAAGTCTAGCCTCAACTCCAATAGTTCCTTTTCCAACCTCTTGGCTTCCACCAGGATTAGTTTGTGTCCTCACCATCCTTATGAGATTGACATTTACCTAATTTTTTATCCATGTTAGACTACATTATGTTATCAACTATCTTATAGAAAACATTAAACATTGCATTCATACATACATAAATAATTCCACATAAGATTCAGAACACACTCCTTTTTTTGATAAGCAAATAATTTTATTCATTTCATGGGGATTTCAATATCCCTTTGATTACATGGAGTGACTATTCAGATAGTTGAGTGGAGAGTATCCTTTGAATTCACTCTCTAACACATAACTTAATGGAGTATAACCTACAAACTGAGATAGTTGTTGTTCCTATCTTTTTGTTCATCCCTCATTTATTCATACCTATCCTAAAAAGTATAATAGCATTTAGATTTATCATCTGATACATAGATACGAGAAGTAATTTGAATATGGTGTTCATCAACAATGTAGTCTACCCTATTCACAGACATTTGTTCATGAGACCATTTCTCATCTAGTGGTGTCTATGGTACATATCCCTCAAACTCGTTACTCAAAGAAATTACTATCACTTCAGCCAATGGAAGAACTCTAGGGTCCCTAAAGATGAATATCAGACTAAAAATTCCTTTTGAGGGCATATCCTTGGAAAGCAGTAATGACTCAGACATTTTTGGTGAGATGGTTGGTAGTTAGTTGTACATAGCCTCCATCTTCATCTTCTTGTTCACATCACATATTTGAGATCGAGTGTGTGACTAAAGGTTTTGGTGTCACTCAACTAGATTATATTGTCATAGTTGGTTCCCTTGAATGTTCTAATGATGGCTTCCCTTTCCTTCTTGGCCTTGAGGTAGTGCTCATTTCTAATTACTAAATTTTGAGCCGTTAATCTGAGATGGACAATCCTATCACAAGAATTCACAACATTAAATAATTTTGGATGGAAAGAATGATAATCTCATAGGTTCCAAAGCTAAACCTAGTAGCTCTAATACCACATGTAACATACAAACCCTTAATGAAATAAAATAAATTTACACCTTGCAAGTAAATAAACTAAGTAACAAGACATTACAATATAGATTTTTCTTTTGTTTGTTGAGAATATATGAATAAAGATGCAAAAAATAATACTTGATAAGGATTCCATTTCATTACCATAATTCATAAGTTACATCAATACAATAATGCATACATTTACATACATATCTCAATGAGCTTTCGAACAATTAGCTGTAAGACAGTCCAGGATCCTTCCTTTCAAATCTTGGTTCTTATGTCGCCTACTATGGAGGAGAAGCAAGTGCTTTTCCACCAACCTCAGACTCTTAATGTGGTCCTCTACACATCTATCATTTGATATATGGCCCTTCCCTTCGACAAAGAGATTTGTAGAGTATCTAATAATGACAACCAACTGAGCATAATGATGTTTCCTACATAACTAGAACTTTGTAATCCCATAATCTCAAACTAGTATGTAATACTAGATCATGGTGAATTGATAGTGAAGCCAAAGTTCATCACACTACTTTGGCCAAAGTATTTTCAATGGTAATCCAAATGCTGGTCATCTATCACATACACTACTTAGAGCTTATTTGACTTAAGGCCATCTTAAACTATGTATAAGTATTTCCTTCAATGGATAATCTATCACCCTAGAGATAACTTATCACCATTTTAACCTACTTGGAATAAACCTATTTAACAAGTACTCAAGCTCCCCTCCCATACTATATTAACAATCCTGAGAGTAAACAGAATTTATACTAGTTAAATCAATAACTTTTCTAAGTGTATCATATGTGTCACTCATGTTCATTCTTATCTTGTATTCAATAACTATGATAAACACCAATCCTCCTATTATGGAGTACATACAAGGACATCATAAAAATATCATAAAATCTTCAATTTCCTTTAAAAAAACATTCTAATTTCTCAAAATACAAATACTTGGAAAAGATAATTCAAGCATACATGGAGAACACATCACTCATAAATAAAATAACAAAGAAGAATATCCTCATTCCTGTTATCACTTTATCCAATCTATTGGCAGCAATGTGGCTTCTCTAAATAGCAACAAACTTGAATATAACTTCTCAAGAAATTTCACAAAGAAACTCTATCTCTCAAGTTGATAGCTTACTTCTCTCAAACAAAAAACTTCCTCACAAACAAAATAGAACTCTCTCCCTTTCTCAATCATAAAATAAAACTGAGTATAACTAGAAATAATGTAGAATAATGGTTTGCAAGAGAATAAGGAATTGCAAAGATGCATCCTCTCAAATGAAAAAACACCTTTATTTATATAGCTTCAAGGTAACTTCATAGCCTATAGTTAGGCATGATAATGGACAACAAACATTATGCAAGGTAACACATGAAACACAACAAAAATGTGTCGATACATCAAGCTCATTCTCAAAAAAAACTCCAATAGATCAACTTGCAAAATTGATAGTAAACAAAGACTTATTGAAATTTTAATATGCTCAAGTCAAATTATCTCATGCAATAGACATCTATAGAAAATGGGTTTCCAAAGGTGGTGCCAAATCCATCCACACTCCTCACTATTGGTGTGGTTTCTATGTGGTAAGAAATAGCCAATTACCAATTTGCAACACTTAACATTCATCGACTCAGTTTGGAGATGATTCAACTAAGATATTACATACATTTGTGTACCATATAAAAAAGTATTTCTTGCTTGATTTTGGAATAATTGATGATAAATTGGACTTAATAAGACCTTGATTTAGTGTTGTGAGGTGTTTTTCAGATCCACACTAGGTCTTGGACCCTTGCAAATAGAATAAAATGCATCTAACTATGTCTTGTAATGGTGTTGTAAAGTGTTATAAAATACTTTCACACCTCTCTAGACTTAATGAACCCATTTTCCTTTAATTTAACATTGTAAAATATATTTAATTGCATTATCACATCAATCTAGAAGGCTTGTGAATTAAAATTAATTTTAATATAGTGTTGTAATGTGATTTACACATTCACATTAGATGTTGTGACTTTCTAGGCTAAGTGGACCTCATTTTAGTGTTGTAAAGTGTATTTAATCAAACTTTCAAATTGAATTTTGTGTCCCAATCCCTAATTGACCTTTACATCATCATTAATAGGCACCTATGACCCCATATTGTGCATCCCAAGGCATAAACTGAAATTCTTCATTCCCTGACATTCTAGCTATCAAAAGGGCCCCTTTGTGACTAATTTTCCCATTTGGGTGAATGAGTCCCTGCCAAGTGGGGCTAATTCACCCAGGGTGGTGAATAAGTCCCATTTGGGTCATTTTTCAGCTTTGAGTGAGAAATTTTGGAATTTAAGTTTTATTTTTCTTCATGTCAGCTTTGGGGATCCAATTAATAGGAAAATAAGGTGAATTGTCTATTAATATAAGTCTCTAAACCCTAATTTACATCTCTTAACTCATTCACAACTCATTCATCATTTTTCTTCCACTTCAAGTCAAGCAAGCTAGGGTTTTATCATTCCAAGTCATCAAGATAGCTTCCAAAGACATTCAAGGGAAGACTCTTCCTTTATTACTACAAAAAATCAACATGAAACATCATGGCAAGGTATTAAATCCATTTTTTCATGCTTCATTACATTCTTTCTCTATTTTTGTTTAATTACCTAAAAGGGGTTTGACCAAGGCAAACCTGCATCCCCTAACAATCAAAAAAATTTCCCTCTTTACATGTGATTTGCGAGTCTTGTATATAGATTTGGAAAAGAACAAAGGTGGAAAAGTATTCATCAATTTTTCAAAGCTATTAAAGGTGGTCAAATCCCTAAAAGAAGTTTGGAGAACACTTACAGGTTAGATTCTAGAATTTCATATTTGGAAACATATCAGGAACAAAAAAGTAGATTGAAGGTTACAGTTTCCAAGCTTGAATTTTCAAAACTTCAAAGGTGGATTAATTCACCATTAGTGGTGAATTAGTCCCACTGCTAAGCCTAAAAAAGGGTTTTTGCAAATTTGAATACCCAATATCCAGAAACTTATTCTCATAGACTTTGTTAGAAACTGGACTAATTTGCCCTGAGTAGTGAATTAGTCCTAGTGGAATTTTTTAGTGTCTTCTGCAACATTCCAGACCTCCATCCCATCACTTTCCAACCTCCAGGTGCACCCTGTTCAGTCTCACTATGTTCTTTTTTAGTTTGCTTATGTTTCTAGTTCAATTCTACATATCACAATGTGTTTTCAAAAAATTAACATTTCTTAGGTTTTGCATTAGTAACTCATTTAATTTTTTAGTTTATTACACTTAGATAAGTTCATTTAGACATATTTCACCCACATCACAACCATCTTTGAAAATAACATTGCATTGTGGCACCTAATCTTATCTCCTTTTAGGTGAAAAACCCTAGAAGGGGCATAATACATTTTGGTTTGCCAAGATCTTTTGTTACAATATGACAAAGTCATTGACAGATGTATAAAAAATTGTAGATATGTTTACCAATTCAATTTAATCTTTATCATAGGTTTCAACTAGGTCAATGCTTTGCATCGACATAAAACAACTCTAAATGCAACACAAATGTTTCATAACGCATGATAGTAGGAGTGAGACTCAACTTGATAAAACAATCATAAGTAACTTTCATATATATATATATATATATATATATATATATATATATATATATATATATATATATATATATATATATA
>VDFB02033238.1:0-31260 GCA_007258455.2 Sequoia sempervirens
AAATGCTACAAAATCCAAAATGGCATACAAAAGTGATATGAGTGATTAAATCCACTCTATGATTCCTTGGACAAAAACATTAAGAAATGTGATTGCTTCCAAATGTAGTGACATTAGTATTTGCATAAATAATAAATGCACACCCTAATTATGTCTAAAAATTTTACTACTCTCAATGATTATTTATACTGACAAAGATGTACCTTTCATTTGCAGAAGCAATGGGGATTCAAAATGCAACTATTGTGAATACTTTATTATTACTTCTCTTATCAGCAGTACCCACTCTGCAACAAGCTTCAACACACAGACATTAACAGTCGCTGTATTAGTCATCACAATATCGGTTCAAGGAAAAGTTTCATGGCAGCAATATAAAGCCGTAAAGATATCAGTTATATAATGCTATGATTTAATCAGCGATTCTTTTCAATGAAATGAACCTATCAGCTAACTCTACGACATGCTTTTATTCCAAGCACAAGTAAGTCACAAAAATGGAAAATAACAAAATTTACATACTATAGACAAATAGATTTATCTGAAACTTTGGAAAACTAAGAATTTTAAGAGTACCCATGTCTATTTTCCCTCCTTCTAGCGCCATTCTATGGACATCAAATCTGCAAATGGTTAACAATCTTAACATAATATCATCATGTTAGTCTCTTGAAAACATTAGATTTGAAATCCCTATGAAATACTTGACTATGATGAAATATGCAAATTAGATAAAACAAAGATAATCAAATGTAAGCATATAAAAACATAATCAAAACTTTATTTCATAATGGATTGGTGCTATTGTTGAAAATAGCCATTTTCCCAATCCTTGATAAATAAGTTGAATGATGAAATGCCTTGATGATGATGGAGTAAGATGGAAAAATCAATTCTCAAGGAGAGTGACTTTGCATATGATTTGAGGATGAAATTGTGGAGTTGTGGAGTGGAAAAAATCAGTTCTCAATTTAAGAGAATGACTTTGCATAAAGATTGTAGAGATTTTTGTGGAGGGTTTGCTATAGAATGATGCCTCTATTTAAATATTTTCAAATGCTAAGAGTGCTAAAAATGGACCAATGTGGGACTAAAAATAGGCCAATGAAAAGAGGCCACTTGTCATCATGTGAGTGGTTGATGCATGTGATTTAAAATTCAAATTTGAGAGTAAATGCTAAGTGGGGGACAAGAAAATGAGCAATAAATGCAATGTTGGAGGGACAAATCAACTCGTCATATTTTTCAAACTTGAGGGAATATTCCCCATAAATGCCATGTTGAGTGAAAATGAAGGTTTTAATAAATCAATAAATTGATTTATTTGTGCAAGTGGAGATATCTAGAGAATGCAAGTGGATAGGATTAGCATTTAGTCATGGTTAGATTAGTTAAATGATGATTAAGATGATTGACCTCTTTGACTTGGATATTTAATTTATTTAAATCAAAAGGGATGATGCAAGATAAAGGTGAATTAATGAAATGTTAGGATTTGATTTATTTAAATGAGGTAATGGTAAGTTTAAATCAAATAAAGTTAATTTATTTAATTTAAATGGATGATGAACCTGATTTGCCTACTGAATGGATTAATGTGAATTTGATTTATGAATGAGCGGATGCATATGCATAATGGTAATTTCACGTGTCTACAATTACTAATGTGCAATTAGTTGGGAAATAATAATGTTGACATAAAATTAGTTGAATTCATCATTATATAAGCCCACCCCATAATTTAGCCACTACATCAATTCTTTATGATACAAACTAAGGATATTTTTGTAGCTAGTAACAAAGAACCCTACATCAATTCTAGTTAAAAGAATCTAAAAATAATACCAATGTCATTAAGTTTCATTAGTTAATCAAAATACAATATTATTATGGATAAGGTTGAATGTCTAAATAATTGATGACATTACTAATGTGTATTTAGAGGGGAAATAATAATTGTGGCATACTATTAGTTGAATTCATGATTATATAAGGACACCCCATAATTTGGCAACTTCGTCAATTCTTTATGATATAAACTAAGGATCTTTTCATAGCTAGCAACAAAGCACCATAGACAAATTTTGGTTAAAAAAAATTAATTATTTGTGTGATGTAGAGTATAAGAAAGAGAAGAATAATCAACAATGCCCAATGGAATCTAACATAAAGTGTATAAGATCAACTATTTTACTCCATTGTAACCATTAGCTTAAACATATGAATTTTTTTTATTCCTACATCAGAAAGATGGTGATCTATACATACAAAATATAAAGTAAAATTCAATAGAATGAGGCATGCTCTCCACCCTACCATATTGGGTCATGGAGCCTCATGGACTCTCGCCAAACCCCCAAGCAAGAATAGATTTTCCACCACTGTGATTAGGGGTAAAATGAATATTGCATATTACAATCAATATAGAGTACATTCTAGGATATGATTGTCTATTTGACCATTGTTGTTGATTTTACAGTCACTAGATCATTATTAGAGAAGGTTATTTCTAACACATTAGTTCATGAAACACCGCATTATTTTTGAAGCATGGTTTGCAAGAATAACAAAATAGTGTAAGTGTAATAAACACACACCATTGGTACACAATAAATAAATCAGAAAATATAAAGACTTATACAATTAATTACAAAGATGATGCAATATAGTTGTAGTAGAACACAATAAGTAAATAAAATCTAGGCATACCTTCTATAGGGAATGGATTGAAGTCTGGACATACAAAAGTAGGTCTGCTCTCCACCTTACCATATTGGCTCATGGAGCGTCATCGACTATTCTCCCTTGGGAAAGAGATTTCAAGAACTAGGATGTTGATTCATAACCACAGTTACAATCACTTCATCTTCATAGTTGGTTGAACTTGATTTTCAATCGTCCATCTATTTACCATATAAATTGGAATATCAACACCCAATTTCTTGAACTATCTCTCCCAAAGGAGAAGAGAAATCAAACAATCGGCAAGGTAATTTAAAAATTCAAGCACAAAGTGCAAAGCATAAAGGGAGAGCAAGAGGGAATTGACAACAACTCAACACAACCCTATCAAAAAATGAAACAGAGCCTTTTTTATAGCACCTTCTCAATAATCGAACGCTATAGCTTAGGTAAGAGAACAATAATCAAAAATTCCCAATGGAATCTAACATAAAGTGTATAAGATCAACTAGTTCACTATGTTGTAAGCATAACCTAAAGCATATGATTTTTTTATCAATCCTATGTCAGAAAGATAGCAATTTCTACATAAAAAATATAAAATAAAACTCAACACAATAAGGCATGTTCTCCACCCTACCCTATTGGGTCATGGAGCCTCATGGACTCTCACCAAACCCCCGAGCAAGAATATACATTTCCCACCACTCTGATCAGTGGTGAAATGAAGATTGCTTATTAGAATCAATATAGAGTACATTACGATTTGATTGTATAATTGATCATTGTTACTAATTTTCTAGCCACTATCATTATTGTGAAAGGTTGTTTGTAAGACATTAGTCCATCAAATACCGCATTATGGCTGGAATATGGTCTGCAAGAATAACAAAAAAGTGTGAAGTTTAGTATGTTGATTATGCAAAAGTAGATTGAACTGCATAAAATTAACTATTTTATTCCATTATAGCTATCGCAACATAAAGCTAAAAATTGATACCCATGTTCCTATGCAAAACTTTTACTACAAAGGCCAGACCTTTTGGACGCAATGCATTGAAGTCTGAACACAAAAAAGGTGCCATGCTCTCCACCCTACCATTTTTTATCATGGAGCATCATATGCTATCACCAGACCCCTGAAATTAATTACCATAAAGTACAAAAACTTTTCATGATGATGCCAATGAACAATATTATTCAAGTGAGCAATTCAGTTGCACACGTAGTAAATATAAAATAGAAGAGAACAAAATGAGGCTTGCTCTCTAATATTGGGTGACCACTACAGTGATGAATGGTGAAATAAATGTTCCCATTCTCTTAGCCAGTCTTATAATCACTTCATCTTCACAGCTGTTTGAAAGCTCATTCATTTGTTTAGCATGTATACTAGAATATCAACATCCCACTTATTGGGCTCTCTCTCGTTAGGGAGAAGCATTTTTTCTAGAGCACTTGCAAATATGAAGAGATTATAGAACTGACTAAGAGAAACCAGATGATGGGGGTAGAAAATTAAAAAATATACACCTCTTCTTGCTTCCTTCAATTACATCTCTACGCACTTGCTTTCTCTTCCCTCCGTTCTTTCTCCACCACCTGCAAAAAAATGAACACAAATTTATTAGAACCCGTAACTTTTGCAACCATGAACACATGCAAAGAACAAAATATAACATCCAACCACCTTCATAGAGATTCCATAGTCAATGAACACACTTGCACCTCCACAGAAGCTTTCCATCCTCACTCACAACTACCTTCAACAACACCAGAAACCCAGAGAATGAAACCAAACAATACGCCATTGACAACTGCACAAAAATTCATTTTGTTTGTCAAGGACTTTAAAACATATGTTGCTTGCACCATCACCACTACACAAAAACCATACAACAATTAATGCGATGGTGTTTCACTAGCCTCCATAGCTACCTTCAACAACAACATAAACCTAGAAAATGACACCCAAAAATACATTATCGATAACTGCACAGACATTCATTTTATTTTTTGAGGATTTTAAAATAGATGTTACTTGCACGATCACCACTACATGGAAACCATACAAAAATCAATTTTTATTACATTTCATTGGCCTCCTGTACAACTGAGCTATTTTGTTAGCCTCCTCTATGGAATGATATAGCTTAAGCAAGAGATCAATTATCAACAATGGCCAATGCAAGCTAACATAAAGTGTATAAGATCAACTATTTTAGTACATTGTAACCACAACTTAAAACATTTGAATTTTTTGTGAATCCTATGTGAGAAAGATAGAAATTTGTAAATAAAAACTAGAAAATAAAACTCAACACAATAAGGGCTGCTCTCCACCCTACCATATTGAGTCATGGAGTGTCATGGAATCTCACCAAACCCCTGAGAAAGAATATAAATTTCCCACCACTCTAATTAGTGGTGAAATGAATATTACTTATTACAATCAATATAGGGTACATGAGGATATGATTATCTATTTGACCATTGTCACTGATTTTCTAGTCACTATCATTATTTTGAAAGGTTTTTTGTAACATATTAGTTCATCAAACACCGCATTATGCCTGGAATATGGTCTGCAAGAATAAAAAAAAGTCTAAAGTTTAGTGTGGTGATTATGCAAAAACAGAAGGAACCACATAACATGGGTATATGCAAGATCATCATGGAAAAAATAGACCCTTAAGTGGCAAAAAATTCAAAAAAATCAGAGTTAGGAAACTTGACGTAAAAATTTGAATAAGTTATCTATATTATTTCAAAAATATGTAAGAATAGAATTTGTAGAAAATTGAATGTAGTTTCTAAACTACTAGGTTTGTTTTAAAAAAAATCTATTTGGTGAAATTTGAAATTTCAATGCAATGGTACTTAAATTCGGGGGAAAAAATAAAGTAAGTGTCTATCGACCACCCTAACCATAATAAAATGATAATATTTTTTATAATATTTTACATATAAGTAGAGAACTCATGCCGATGTGAAGCATTTTTGTAATTTTTTTCCAAGTAAATAAATAATTATGAATTTTTTATTACAACTTTTTAAAAAATATAAAAACTCATATGTCTAACCACCTTAACTTGGTCAAAACTTCATTAAATTAAATTTTTATTTTTTTAATCCTATAGTGTGCGAAGCATAGAATGTGACGCATATTTTGGATTCAAAAAATGTGATACCGTTTGAAAGCTATAGATGTTTTTAAATCAACCTATCAATTAGGACTTTAGTCATAATTTGAATAGAAAATGAATAATAATTACTTATTAAATTCAAAATAAAGCATAATTTATATTGGTGGAAAGCTAAGAATCGCCTTTAAAAACCCTTTTTTGTTTCATCAATTTTGGGTTAAAAAATTGTCGTCAACCACATACCCATCATATTGCCACTTTTTGGCCCATTATGATCCTGCACATACCCACATTAACTATTTTATTCCATTACAGCCATCACAGTAGAAAGCTAAAACTCATAGCTATAGTCCTATGCAAAACTTTTAGTGCAAAGGTTAAACCATATACAGCCTATGTATATACGAAGTGTGAATTCTAGTCTAGTGATCATTTTTTATTGATAGACGATATGTAAATCAAAATATATCAAAAGTGTATATTTTATAATACATAATTTTCTCTCTACTTGAAATTGGATGAATGGAGTGATTATAATTTAGACATACCTAGTGTGTGTGGTAGAACATAGTATGAAAAAAACAAAACAAGGCTTGATTTCCACCTACCATATTGGCTCGTGGAGCATCGTGCACTCTCATCAAACCCCCAAGAAAGAGAATAAACTATCCACCACTATGATCAATGGTGAGAGCAATGTTTCAGCCGCCAATGACTCAATACAAGATCTAATCGCATGAAAAGGCCTACAAAGGACAATTGTTTTGGTTGGTAGACAATAAATAAATGAACAAATATAAAGAATTATAGAAGTAATTACAAATGAGATGTAATGGAGTTGCAGTACAACAAAGTAAGTAAATAAAATCTACAAATGCCTTGTGCGCGGAATGGATTGGAGTATGGACACAGAAAAGGAATCTTGTTGTCCACCCTACCATATCAAGTTATGGAGCATCATTGGATATGGCCAAACCCCCGAGCAATAACACTAATTTTCCACCACTTTAGTGAACGTTGAAGGAAATGATTTGGCACCTGAGGAAATTTGTTTAGTGTAAATCAACGTTATACATTTTTTTATAATTTGACATGGAGTTGGGAAATGAGAAATGGAAAAAAAGATCTGTAGGTTTACACTGTATATAGATGGAATATAGGGGAAAGTCGTACAACATATGAATGTGGAATTTTAAAGCCATTTAGCATTTTTGTAGAGCCCTACATCTTGTATACGAATACAATGTAGCTGTAATTTAAAATCATTTCAGTGGGATAAACCTACACAAAAGAAAATTGTGAACTTTGGTACTACAAACATGTTTTATCGGCAAGCCATATCTAAAACACAAAATTTAAGTGGATATATAATTTATAAGCAAAATATATGTAATAATACAATTACATGTTACATATAAAAAATGATAATGAAGTGAATTTAGAGAGGGTGTCCATTCTATATGCATAGAGGTGAAGAGGAAAGTAGAAGAAATTCACTTACCATAAAAAAGAGAAACTTTTGATGATGATGATAATGAACAGTTTTTTTGGAGAAGATCATCTTGTTTGATTTACAGTGCACTGTAATTGTTGGTATGTATCCTTCATTTTCTAGCAAAATACAAAGGTAGGTCTACACAGTTCAAGTGAGCAATTTAGTTCCTTACTATTCGATGCAATGTTTCTGTATGCCTAACCTTTGGGACAAATCCAATACTTTCTGAAGAGGCACATATATACGCATTGTTGATTGCACAAAGCACAAAATAATTGGGACTGGCAAACCAATGGGTAAAAAAAACCTAGGGTAGAGAGCAACAAACCACATAAAGAAAATTAGATTATGTTGAGAATTTTATTCTGTTGCAAACATAGCCATAAAATCGAGGCCATACAAAGAAGCATAGAAAGAAATTCATGTTGAGAAGCCCATGCAAACCGCTAGCTTATTTTTGAAGAGAAGCACTAGCAAAAATTTATCACAGGGGACGCACTGCAAAAGCCGATCCATGAATGAAAAAATATTGGTTTGAATAAAATATATAGTCTCTCCCAATACAACCTAACCAAAAAGAGAAAAATATACCCTAAGTTAGAGAACAACAATCAACTCTCCCTTATAGAAAACAAGGCAACTTGTATAATTTGAGCTATTTGATTTGCATGCACTGAGGAAACAAGTGTCACTTTGCATAGCTTACCATGTGAATATTGGCTCATGTATGTGCTACATATATTGCTAATGGTTGTAGTAATACTTTACATTTAAAACTCACCAAACTAATTGAGTAGTTTGCGGTAGTTTCAATGATGCATTGTTCAACACTAGGTTGTGGATTGAGCTACATAACATACATGACATTATAGCCAAGAACCATATGACATCCACATCCAACATGGAACTATCATTAGGGATTGCAAAGCAGTAGCAAGAACACTTGGAAAGCATTAGATGGATACCCAGACATGATAGTTACATAGACAAATACATCATAGACACATATATCTACATAGAACTCTTTCAAGATATTCTATGCACTAAGAACATTATAAACAAGATGAAAACAACATTCTCTTTAAAACAACTCATAGATAGTTGTAAATATTGAATTATGTATGCATATATGCATAGATATCCAACACATGAACAAATATCTACACACATATGTACCATGAAGTTGTATAACACAGGGAAATCTCAATTGCATGCATGTATATTTATCTATATGCATACGTAAATGTACACATACATACAACTATGTTCACAAGTAGATATATGAGCAGATGTAGATAGTGATACATCTCCTAAAAAGGAGAACTCTATCTAAATAAATAGTATAAAATTAAATCAGAAATATACACTTAAAACGTAATGAAATTATAAGCAACATGAATAATAGAAAAGAAAACAACTGAATCTTTTTTACTTAAACATTATAAGTTATACTTCATTGTCTTAATATGTAACCACTCAAACAAACAACAAAGCAATAATAGTAGAAAGGAAAGGTCCTTTTGATGTGACAAGCAGTGTGAGGGAACAAAAAAAACTAAATGTCTAGCCAACATGAACTATAAGAAATATGCAAAGTCACAATTATCCATGGTTGTTTTGGTGTTCAAGGCAGTACGCCAACTATCTCTAGAGACTATTGCATGGTAGGAGAAATGGTAGACAAATCTGATAGTAAGAGCTTGCACTCAGCTTCAAAGTTAAGCTTTGCAACCTTCATTATTGTTGTTTTCAGTCTTGTTTTTGAATTATAAGTTTGATTTTTTATTAGAACAGTGAAAAAAAATGATGTGTAGCTGACATCATTGATAACAAACTCAACACTCATTTCAGCGATAGACTTATATTGCAACATGTAAAGCTATTTTGTTGAAATTTTTAATAGGCTTGTTGTAGCCTCATCAAAAGCAGTTTCCCAAAGCTCACTTGTGTGTTCTTCGATCTTTAGTTGCAATAAATATCAAAAGTTATAGTTAGCTATTTTTCTCTAGCATTTTGGGCACAACCATGTATTTTGCTCAAATTGTTCACACTTTTTCTTGCATTGCCTACCATTCACCTCCAACGGGCATGCAACATAACAAAGTGCATCAATTTTTAAAAAAATTACTATTTCCTTGAGAGTAGCTTGCAAAGTCTTTGGCAAGCCAAGGCAGTGGTTGAACATATATGCAATTGTGACTCTCCCATTTCCCAAAGAAAACTTTTGAGGGACTACTCGAGGGGCCTCAATAGTAGGTGGATCAATATATCCTCTTTTGATCAATGGTTTTTCTTCTAGTATGTCAAGATTTATATATAGAAGATTCCTTGTGGCTATGTTCAGAACAGCTCCATTGAGGCACCCAACAAGTGCATTTTTAGTAGCAAGGATGAGAGTTGAACAATGGGTGTACAAACTCTCCAACTCATGACCCTTTTCTTCCTAGTTTGAGCCCCACAAATTAACAATAATTGAAAGGATGACAAATCATTAAGGTTAACAGTCTTCCAAATTGTTTGGGACTGATCCTTTCTTTGTATAGTCAAAACCATTCCCACATGCACCATAGTGCCAATAACATCAATTAAACTATTATTTGTGCAATTTGTAATTTCATATAATGGGGTGAACATAAATACTTTCTCTAGCACAAAGGCCTCATCATCACAACATTTTACCATTGAACTTTGATCTAGAATGATTTCCATCTGGTTGTTTAACTTATTAAATTTTACGTATCCTTGTCTCACCGATCCCTTTGACACGTACATCCCACCTCAACCCTATCATAATGCACGTCTGCAATGTCATTAAAGCATGTAATCCATATTTTTGTTCCCTCATCATCAATGATATCAAACCTGAATACCTGCCCCTCATGCCCTTGCCTGCTATAATGGTGCATATCCCTCTTTGTTGTCACATGGCCTTTTATCATCCATTTGGTTTGGTAAACATTCAACCCTTTAATACAGCTATTTTTTGTAGGAACATCTTGTTGCCTTGGGGATGTATTAATTCCAAAGGTGGAGGATCGTTTGGATGGGGAGAGTGACTCACAGCCAAATTTTTGTTCTTGTTGATCTCTAAACAAATATTTAGGTTTTCTAACTAGCTGGCAATCTATCATCTTCACATCTAGGGACAGTATGATAATTTCCCTAGAATGAAACAAACATTAAATACTTTAAAAAGAAACCCCCACAAACAAGGAGGTAGGAAAATACAAGTAGAAGCAAGGAAGAACTATATCAAACCTCGATTCATGCAGCTTTCTAGACAAATAGTTTTTCAAGCACACAATCGAACCTATTTTCAACTCACCTGTAAACAAAAGGTCATTGTATTTTGCAGGAAAAGTTCCCATCTACATGTGGGTTCCATCAATCAGGATGACTTTGTACCAGTCGACTAGGCTTTGATCACCTCCTATTTTTTGGTAAGACATTAGTTAGAGGACTGTAGATGGGAAAACATCTCCATCATCTATAAATCATAGTGCATCTCATGTTAAGGGTGGATTCACATTTTTTAGCCTACAAGGCAATTAAACTCAGCATAGTGGAAGTAATGAGATATTTATAACTATGACTCAACTCTAAAAGTAAACAGTAATATTGACACATTTGGAATCTAAGACATTTTCCCCTCTAACATATAAGTTACTCCAAAATGGCCAATAAATTGAAGGGGAAACAAGACATACAGTTCAAATATAAATAAGTTAGAACATATATCATAGTAATTGTTAATTCAAATGAAGTATATTCTTGGTTTGTTTGGTACACTTGAGAAACTGCCAAGATAATTGGCAACAGCAATAAACTAAATAGGAAACACACTTACAGGACTACTACTTGAGGATTGTTTTCCAGCCTCAGAAGAGCTAGAGGCCACCGACATTGTTGCATCTGCTCTTTTAAAATTGAAGAGCTACAATGCCGACGGCTGGCTAGAAGGTCTATGACTTCAAAACACAACATGGGCACCCAATTTTCTTACGCAGGCATTAACAATATGATAGGAAAGGATTAATAATAACAAGGGCTTCAATGATTTAAATAATACTTAACATACAATTTGTTATTCCAAGTTCACTATTTCAATTTTAAAATCCCTCCTTTTTTTCCCTAGAAACATCAAGAGTACGAAGGAAAAGAAACAATTAGGGAAAAGGCTTCAATGTTGTATATAACAGTTAATATGAAGTATAAAATTTGAAGTATGCCATGTCAAGATTCAAATAAATAACTATTTTGAGAAAACAATAAACATTGGGAAGAATGTGTATGTACATTGCTCACATCTACTTTGACATACATACAAATCTACACACAACAAAATTTAATATTATCGCATTTATGGTTTTTTTCTATGTAAATGGTTGCAATATATTAAAATAGTCTATGTTTTTCTACACAACATAATCTATTTTTTGTTCGCTAGCTTTGGCTATATTCCACTCTTTGCAATGCATAATCAAATACTTAATATTATACAATTTATATTGTTATCCAAAACACATTCTTCGCTATCAGATATATATATACATTTATATATATATATATATACATTTATATATATATATATACATATATATTTATATATACATATATATTTATATATACATATATATTTATATATACATAAATATATATATATGCAATATTGATTCATTAATTGTTCACGTTTTGTGGCGAAGGCTTTGATTCGCTTTGCTAATGCAATTTTTTTGTGTTTTGAGGGTGTTCCATATGGGTCGCTGTTGTAAGAAGTATTTTTGTGGCAATGGCTAGAATGGAATAAAATAGTAAATGTTATGCAATTGATATTGTTTTGCACAAGGAATTGTTCACTGTTGTTGTCTAGACAAGGCTGTATTGTCTCATTTCTAGCCTCTTGTTAGTATGGCTAGAAAAGGAAGTTGGTAGATTCTATTTTGATTTTTATATTAAAAGCATTTGCTGCATCAATAGAGAAGGACAGTGAAATGGCATTAGCATTAATTGTTGTATGGTTTCCATGTAGTGACAATAGGTATAAGCAGTAGCTTCCTTTTCAAGTAGTCACAACTTGATAAAAAATTCTTGAACAATGTTTGAAAGGGAATTTCCCTATAGCTATATTGATTTGTTTCTTAGAGGGTCACGCTAAGGAAAAAGCTATATTGTTTCAATTTTTGATGACACATTGTTGGGTGTCATTCTCTAGGTTTAGCTTTCTTCAAGATAGCTATCAACAATGGGCCAAGCATGCATTAAATACACATTCCCAGTTGTTATTTCTTTAGCCTCAAAAAATCAGTTGTTAGAGTGATGGACTGTATACTAAGTGTCATAAGGAAAACTTAATAGGCACTTTTGTATAGATGGCCAGAGGCTATTTTTTGTGTTTGTAGGCAATGATGTTTGCAAAAGCAAATCAAAAGTGTCACTTGTGATAATTTTTTCCAACCCTTTTTTGGGATAACAAGGCAGTGGTTTGCATGGGTCTGTGAATGTCAATTTGTTTGTTAGCTTCTTTCTATGACCTCCATTTTCTGGCTATGGTTGCAATGAAATAAAATTCTTAACATATTCCAGTTTTCTTTTGTGGTATGTTGCACTAGCTTGGGTTATTGCTATCCATTGGTTTTCCAAGCACATTTTTTTGTCCTTTGTGCAATGAACTAACCCAACACTTACATAAATATATTAGCTATTTTATTATTCACCAACATCCTATCAAAAATTGAAACAGTACAACCTCTTGAGCTCCAGCCTATTGAAAAGAATGTTGTTTGGAAAACAACATTAACTCTATAATATTAGCTATTTTATTATGCATTGTAAATGAAAGTATATAGCCAAAGCTAGACAATAATAATTAGCATTGAGCTATGGGAAACATTGGTCGGAATTTTCATTGGCCTTCACGGTTCTAGCTCTCCGACACCATATAGTAGGTGTTGTTTTTTTTTTTTTTTTTAAATTTAAAGTGTTTGGCACGGCAATATTGCAGGCCATCGAAATGGCATCAACATTAATCATTGTATGGTTTTCGTGTAGTGTTGATGGTGCAAGTAACATCTATGTTTAAAGTCCTCAGAGAACAAAGCAAATGTCTGTACAATTTTCAATAATGTATTGTGCATATATATATACATATATATATGTATATATATATATATATACATATATATATTATATATATACACATATATATATATGTATATATGTATATATATATATATATATATACATATACATATATATATCTATATATATATGTATGTATCTATATACAGATACACACACACACATATACATATGCATACATATATGCACACACACATGTATATATATATACACACACATATATATACATCTATATATACACACATATATAGATAGATAGATATATAAGAATTATCACAACCCACACCTTTCGCAACCATCAACGCATGCAAAGAACACAAGATAACGTCCAACCACCTTCACAAAATTTCCACAACCATGGTGGGTTGTCATAGTTCTATGTTCATTTTTAGTAGGCCATGGAGAAAGGATGGACAGAAGAGAAACCAAGTGGGAAGAGGTGTAATTGAAGGAAGTCCGAAGAGGTCCATATTTGAAAATAGTTTATGTTATTTTTGAAAGGGGATTGTTGATTATTGCTCTATAGCTTACTATAAATTGCTTAGTTTATGGGTTCTATGTAGCCTCCATTGGTGGAAGGCAATGCTCTTTCTTTATTGCATTTGATGTGTTTAGTAACCTCCACCCACCCTCACAAAATTTGTACAAAGCTTAATGCAGGTTGCACCCTCACAGAAGCTTACCCTCATTTCCCATGACTCCCATATCAGTTATAGAAACAGAACGAGACCAAACAATTCCTTGTTGAAAATATTTGAGACATTTATTTTGTTCCACGGGGTGTTAAACGGCAGCTATTATTACGACCATCACTAGTACATGCAAAGCATATAGATATACATATACAGACATGTATATATGTAGATATATATATAGTAGTTGTAATGATGGAGGGAAATCCTATATGAAGGTGCAAGTGCATGTAGTGGTAATGGTTGGCGTACACACACACACACACACACACACACACACACATACATATATATATATATTGAGAGGAACCAACAAAGATCCAATGAGGAATGAAAGTAGAAGTCTACTCATTTCTATATGTAGATTTTTGTCTCTCTCTCTTATATATATATACATATATGTATGTATGTATATATACATATATGTGTATATGTATATATGTAAATCCTAAATAGTGTTAGCAATGTAATTCCCTTGTAGACATAGCTACAAAGTTGAAGGACTAAATAAAATCCCATACCCAAAAAATTGGTGTGTGAAGGCCATGTAAAGACATACTATTTTATCCTCAACAAGACCTAATTGAAAATTGAAACAATTAGGATTTTCCAACATCTTTTTTGTTTTTTTGTGTTTCTTGTGTTGAATTCATGTGTTTATGCAAGTTTTTTCATCTGGCTGGCTCTTCAAACCAATATTGTTTCATTGTGTCAATTGTTGTTCAAAATACTATATATAGTTTCATGGGTTTTGGCAAGGGGGCGAGTGTTAGCTATATTGTTTCATTTATGGCTTCCATTTTCTATGAATGGTTCCAAAATAGTGAATTTGGTATTTTTTTGGTGAATCTTGATATCAATATTTATTCTA
Organism: Sequoia sempervirens; assembly: GCA_007258455.2. Classification (NCBI taxonomy): domain Eukaryota; kingdom Viridiplantae; phylum Streptophyta; class Pinopsida; order Cupressales; family Cupressaceae; genus Sequoia; species Sequoia sempervirens. Next base: position 15,025 of record VDFB02033238.1, read on the forward strand.
TTATGTGGGTTTTGGTATGCATGTGACTATTAGCAATATTGTTTCATTTATGGTTTCATTTATATGCACATTAGCACCTACATTAAGTACAGTATAAAGCAAGACCAATCTTTCATCTCAAACTTTATATATAATTGAATAAACAACAACAACGATCACAAGTAGTGCAAGCACATGCGAACCATACAACAACTAATCTCAAAATCAACCAACATTTAAGAGATCAAACATCCACACAGCATTTTCCCTTAGTTGATTGGCTAAGGAGGCTATGAATTCAAAGCTTTTATTTCCTATAATAATTCCTTTCTTCTGGCTATGCAATATATATTATAGCCAACAAAAGGTTTGAATTTCTATCCTTCTCGTTCAAGAAAATGAGGGAAAATTCAGTCTAGTTGTTTGTTCTCTTTATAATTATGATCAAGCTAGTTGCATATCGAGGGAAAAATATGGTATACACATCTATTTAGATATAGCAATCTCTACATAAATAAATATTTACATCTGTGCATAAAGATATTTATATATCTACCTATGTGTATCCTCTTGATTGACCCTTGAGGTGTTTATTCAAAGATTTGATGGGAAAAGTTTTCCCTCTCAACACCTTGTTATCCTAATCAAGCACCATATGAAGCATCACTACAACTTATTTTAATAAGAATTATATATTAAAGAAGATATTATTTGAAAAGGGAGACAAAGCATTCAAATTTATAATTTTTGACAAGATAGTTATTTAGTTTGAAAGAAATTTTTCATTTCTTTCATTCTTGAAAAGGAATTCCTATAAAAATAGGCTTCGCATTGAACATACCAAAGAACATTAGCTGCCAGATACATGTGCTTAACACCTTTCTAAACCTATTGAAGGGACAATCCAAATACTTTTTCTAGGATTGCAGAACTAAAAATGAAACAACGTAACCAACACCAGACAAGGGACAATGACAATGCCCTATGGAAAAAAACATAAGCCACATTAGTCACCTTCTCTATCAACACAGAGGGGAACACACGCCATATCTCCAAGGCAGCCAACAACCGCATCTGGCACCCTTCCTACAACCACCACAAGGATTAAATTAGGGGGGCTGGTGGGAATTCCAGCCTAGACTTTTTTAAAGGGAAGGCCATTTGCCACCTTTTCCTCGCTTGGTGGGAATCTCAAAAAACAAGAAGGCTTGCAAGGATTCCAACCAAAGTACACACAATAAAACCATCAGCTAACAATATAGAGGACAACATTCAACATAGACTATATAACAATGTATGTTTCATTGGATTGCAACGATAATGACTAAACAAAAACCATAAATTAAAAAATATTGGTTTGAAAGTTAAAAATCCATGCAAAAAAAAAAATCTTGTAGTACCTCTTCCCACTTGCTTCAAACACACCTCTTCTCGCCAACTTCCCTGCACAAAAATGGGAAAAATATTATCATAGGTGACACTTCTTTTGCATTTCCAACCATCCACCAATGCAAAAAACACAAAATAACCTCCACCCACCTTCAAAGAAGCTTCACAAAGCCTAATCTAGCTTGGACCTCATAGAATCTTACCCTCATTGCTCATGGCTCCGATATCAGGTATAGTAAAAAAATGACACCAAACAATGCCTTATTAAAATTTTCCTAAATACTCATTTTGTTTCTCGAGGGATTTAACAATAGCCTTCTTTATCCATGTGGCCTGACAAACGCCACCCTATTCCCAAAGCAACCAACAATCACCTTTGCCACCTTTTCACGGAAATCAGAAGGAAAACAATCTAGGAGGATGATGAAAATTTTGTCCAAAGCTATAACCCATTTGCCACCCTTTCCTAGAATATAAGAAGTCTGAAACATAGGGAGGCTGACCAAAATTCCAAGCAAAGTTGACACAAATAGCCATATACATATATACATATATATATACACATATATACATATATATGTGTATGTACATACTATACATACTATACATATATATATACATACATACATATAGATATACATATATGTATGTACATAATGAACATACTATGCATATACATATATATACATACTATACATATACACATATATACATATATGTATGTACATACATATACATATATATATATATATAGACACACACATATATATACATATATATGCTACAAAATACCAAATGTTATGAACATTATATATACATGTAAATATACATGCATATATATACATATATACATACAAATCTACATATACATATATATGTAAACACATAAGCTGTATATGGACCACCCTTTCACACGAAAGGTTTTGCATAGGTCTATAATTGTGATTTTTAGCATTCTATGGCAATGGTTGCAATGGAATAAAATAGTTAATGTTATGCAATTCATTTTGTTGATGACCACCTTAGGCTATATTGTCTCATTTGTGGCTTCCATTTACTATCTATGGTTACAACGCAACAAAATAGTCAATTTTTTGGACGTTATATATACATATACATATACATATACATACATATATATACACATATCTATACATAGATATATAGATACATATATATATATACATATAAATACATATATATGCATATATACACATGCATATACATATAAATACATATATATATATATAGATATATATACATACATATAAATATATATAAATATATATCAAAGCACAAAAAAAATGCACAGCAACAAACTAAGCCAAAAAAAACAACCCAGGCTAGCCATCAACAGTCGACAATTGTGTGTTTTGGCATGTGGGTGACTGTTGGCTATATTGTTCCATTTATGGCTTTGGTTTTGTGTGAGTGGTTGAAAAATACTTAATTTGGTGTGTTTTCATGAATCTTCAAAACAAGATTTCTTGTGTTTTGTGGGTTTTGGCATCTGCATGACTGTTGGCAATATTGTTTCATTTATGGCTTCTGGTTTGTGTGAATGGTTACAAAATAGTTAAATTGTTGTGTTTTTGGTGAATCTTCACATATGGGTTACCATTGAAATCAATATTGATTCATTTAGGGTTCACGTTTTCCTGGTGAAGGTTTTGAGTCCGTTTGTTACTAGGAGCCTTTTATGTTTTGTGGGTTTTCCATGTGAGCAATTGTTGGAATCTGTGCTTTTGTCACTGGTACATTTTGACCAATTTTTCAATGATGGCCCATCAGAATTTTGACTGCTGTCCGTCACTGTTATTTCGTCAAAATTTTGACGAAATTTGAAATGCCAAAATTCTAACGAAATAACAGTGACGAACAGTCGTCGAAATTCTGACAAGCCGTAGTCAAAAAATTGGTCAAAATGTACCAGTGTGTGTGCAATAGTTGCAACCCAATGAAATAGTTAATGTTATACAGGTTGCATTCCTTTAGGGTAGATATTGTTTCCTTTGTGATAGGGTTCTCTTGAAAAGAGTATATACTTTCTTTGTAGCAATATTGTTTGATTTATGGTTTGGCTTTTGCATGATTTTTTTTGTATATGTTTCTCACTGTGTCTTTTACTATTTTGCACCTTTGGCCATCTAGGTGACTGTTGATAACAATATTGTTTTGTTTACGTTTTTTGTTTTGTGGTGATGGTTGCAATGCAATAAAATAGTTAATGTTATGCAGTTCATATTGCTTTGCATAAGGCATTGTCCACTGTTTCCATCTTCCTTATGCTATTTTGTTTCATTTATGGCTTCCATTTACCACACCAGCCCTTGTCTTGTTGTTCCTCATTCCAATTAGACTATGTATGCATGTGTATGTTTGTGAAATGAATGTATGGGTAATTATCGAAAACGTATTTTTGAATATCATTCTTTAGGTTTATGTTGTTGTTGAAGGTAGTTGTGAGTGACGATGGCAAGCTTCTGTGAAGGTGCAAGTGTGTTCATCGGCTGTGGAATCTATCTGAAGGTGGTTGGATGTTATCTTATATTTTTAATGTAATAAAATTGTTAATGTTATGTAGTTCATGTTGCTTTGCATAAGGCATTGTTCACTGTTGTCATCTTCCTTATGCTACATTGTTTGATTTATGGCTTCCATTTACCCCAGCAGCCCTTGTCTTGTTCTTCCTCATTCCAAACAGTCTATGTATACATACGTATGTCTGTGGAATGAATGTCTATGTAGTTATCGAAAAGGTATTGTTCAGTGTAATTCTCTGGGTCTATGTTGTTGTTGAAGGTAGATGTAAGTGAGGATGACAAGATTCTATGAAGGTGCAAGTGTGTTCATCAGTTGTGGAATCTATGTGAAGGTGGTAGATCTCATCTTGTGTTATTTTGCATGTGTTGATGGCTGCAAAAGGTGCAAACATATATCTATGTGAAATTATATGCAAATAATATTCATTTCTATTGCTTAATATGCTTGTTATTTTCATAGATTAATGATGATTTCTATTTGATCTATGGTTCCTTTCTAGTGGCGATTGTGCATAACAACAACAGTTTTATTTTGTTCCAAACATATCCACAAAACGGTCGCCATAAACAAAAACCCACAAAGATTCATAGAAACAAACCCAAGTTAAAATATACTCATTTCTCAACACAATCCTATCAAAAAATTAAAACAATATAGACTTTTCCACAACACATTCTCACAAACTAACAATGACAAACCATATACATAAATATAATTAGCAGCAGGAAATTCAAATAGATATAAATATATGTATATATGTACACATATATATGTATATATATACATATATATATTAATAATACAATACACCCAATATAGCCTAAGGCATAGAACAATATAATTAATAATACCTAATGTAGCCAAACATAGAATTCATAGCAATAATTATTTTATTATATTCCAACCATAAGCAAAAAATCAAAGACATAAATCAAACAACATTGGTTTCAACAACCACCCAGATGGAGAAAGCCACAATATATCCCAAGCCATACAATAACAATCAACAAAAATTGCACAACCTCAACAATTTTATCCCATTGCAAACATGCCCACAAAACACAAACATTAAAGAGAAACCCATTGAAATTTGACCCATATAACGCATCCATAAATGAAACATAATTTTTTTTAACAAATTATTTTCTCTTCTATAAACAACACCTTATTGAAAATTGAAACAATATAGCCTTTTAAACATAACCTAATAAAAAATGAGACAATATAGGTTGAGCTAGATAGTAACAATCGACAAAAATTGCATAAGGTCAAGAATCTTTCCCTGTTGCCAACATATCCACTAAATGCAAGCCATAAAGAGAGACCCATGGAAAATTTATATGTATATATATACAAATATATGTATATATGTATAGATATATACGCGCATATATATACACATATATATTGATGTAAAAATATACCCAATATAGCCTAAGGCAAAGAACAATAATCAATAATACCTAATGTAACCAAACATAGAATAACAACATTACTTATTTTATTTTGTTCCAACCATAACCAGAAAATGAAAGCCATAAATCAAACAACATTGGTTTCAATATCCACCCACATGTAGAAAGCCACAATATAGCCTGAGGTATACAATAACAATGGACAAACACTCCATAACCTCAACAATTTTATTGCATTGCACACATACCCACAAAACACAAACATTAAACAAAAATCCTTCAAAAATTGACAGTTACAAACCCATTGAAAAAGCACTCCTTTCTGAAAACAACCTCCTCAAAAATTAAAACAATACACCCTTTTCAACAACACCTCCAAAATGAAACAATATAGCTTAAGAAACAGAAGTATAATTGACACCACGCAATAGAAGCTAACACAAAGCATATAGGATTGTGAATATAGGATTGACTATTTTATTTCATTGCAACCATAACCACAAACCTGAAGCCATAAATAGAAAAAAATCATAGTACCAAATTCATCCAAAACCATACACAAAAAATGCAAACCATAAATCAAACAAGATATTTGAAACAATCAACAATACCTTATGGAAAATCAAGATAGTTACAATCGACAAAAACTACATAAGGGCAAGGATTTTTCCCTATTGCCAACATATCCACTAAATGCAAGCCATAAAGAGAATCCCACAAAAAATTAATATATATATAATTATACGTATATATGTACACATATATACATATATATATATACACATATATATTCATATTAAAATATACCCAATATAGCCTAAGGCAGAGAACAATAATCAATAATACCTAATGTAACCAAACATAGAATCAACAACATTAATTATTTTATTTTTTTCCAACCATAATTAGAAAAGGAAAGCCATAAATCAAACAACATTACTTTCAACAACCACCCACATGCAGAAAGCCACAATATAGCCTGAGCTATACAATAAGAATTGACCAAAACTCCATAACCTTAACAATTTTAATCTTACATATATATATATATATATTGATACTAAAATATACCCAATATAGCCTAAGGTAGGGAACAATAATCAATAATACCTAATGTAACCAAACCCATATATACATATATATACACATATATATTCATATTAAAATATACTCAATATAGCCTCAGGCAGAGAGCAATAATCAATAATACCTAATGTAAGCAAACATAGAATCAACATCATTAATTATTTTATTCTATTCCAACCATAACCAGAAAATGAAAGCCATAAATCAAACAACATTGGTTTCAACAACCACCCAGATGCAGAAAGCAACAATATAGCCCGGGCTATACAATAAAAATAAACCAAAACTCCATAACCTAAACAATTTTAATCTTACCTATATATATCAATATTAAAATATATGCAATATAGCCTAAGGCAAAGAACAATAATCATTCATACCTAATGTAACCAAACATAAAATCAACATCATTAAATATTTTATTTTGTTCAAACCATAACCAAAAAATGAAAGCCATAAATCAAAAAACATTACTTTCAATAGCCACCCACATGCAGAAAGCCAAAATATATCCCGAGCTATACAATAAGAATCGACCAAAACTCCATAACCTTAATAATTTTAATTTTACATATATATATTGATATTTAAATATACCTAATATAGCCTAAGGCAAAGAATAATAATCAATAATACCTAATGTAACCAAACATAAAATCAACAGCATTAATTATTTTATTATGTTCCAACCATAACTAGAAAACGAAAGCAATAAATCAAACAACATTACTTTCAATTGCCTCCCAAATGAAGAAAGCCACAATATGGCCCAAGCTATACAATAACAATCAACAAAAACTCCATAACCTCTACAATTTTATTCTGTTGCAAACATACACACAAAACGCAAACAATAAACAACATTAATTATTTTATTCTTTTCCAACCATAACCAAAAAATGAAAGCCATAAATCAAACCACATTACTTTCAACAGCCACCCACATGCAGAAGGCCACAATATAGCCTGAGCTATATAATAAGAATCGACCAAAACTCCATAACCTTAACATTTTTAATCTTACATATATATATATATATATATATATATATATATATATATTGATATTAAAATATACCCAATATAGCCTAAGGTAGAGAATAATAATCAATAATACCTAATGTAACCAAACATAGAATCAATAGCATTAATTATTTTATTATGTTCCAACCATAACCAAAAAATGAAAGCCATAAATCAAACAACATTACTTTCAACAACCACCCACATGCAAAAAGCCACAATATAGCCCAAGCTATACAATAACAATCGAAAAAAACTCCATAACCTCTACAATTTTATTCTGTTGCAAACATACACACAAAATGCAAACAATAAACACAAACCCTACAAAAATTGATAGTAACAAACCCATATAAAAAACACTCCTTTCTCAACACAACCTCCTTGAAAATTGAAACAATACAGTGTTTTCAACAACACCTTCTCCAAAATGAAACAATATAGTTTAATTAGTTCACAACTATAATTGATAATTCCCAATGGAAGCTAACACAAAGTGGATAGGATTGACTATTTTATTTCATTGCAACCATAACCACAAACCGGAAGCCATAAGCCAAACAATATTGGTTTAAAGACCGACACAAATGAAGAAACTCACAAAACATAAAAAAATGATAGATAGGAACCCATGCAAAACCAAAAACACAAAACACAAACCTTAAACCAAAAAATACTCATTTTCACAAACAATATAGTCTTTTCTCAACAACCCCTTATCAAAATTAGAAGCAATCAACTGTACCTTATGGTAGATCTAATGAAACAATATGGCAAATGGTATTTTGCATATGCACCTCTTGTTGGTTGTTTCAAACAAACCTCTTTCCGCCAACTTTCTCCAAGCTACCTTGTTTCTCCAAGCCTGTAAACATACACAGATAACAAAAACCATAAACAATAACCAACAAAAAATCATAATAACAAATCCATGCAAAACCATGCACACAAAATGCGAACAATAAATCAGACAAGGTATTTGAAACAATCAACAGTACCTTATGGAAAATCAAGTAATATAACTGCCAACCACAAATCAAACAATATCACCAAGGGTTTCTTCTAGATGCACCTCTTTCCACTTGCTTCAAACACACATCTTCTCGCCAACTTTCTTGCACAAAAATAGGTAAAATATTATCACATGCGACACTTTTATTTTGTATTTCCAACTATCTTCCCTTGCAAAAAACACAAAATAACCTCCACCCACCTTCGCAGAAGTTGCACAAAGCTTAATCCAGCTTGCACCCTCACAAAATCTTACCCTTGTCGCTCACGGCTCTCATATCAGGTATAGCAACAAAATGACACCAAACAATGCCTTATTGTAAATTTTCCAAACATTCATTTTGTTCCCCCAAGCATTAAACGATAGTTGTTATTACGACAATCCCCAGTCCATGCAAAGCATACAAAAATTAATGTTGATGTGAACTAGTGTTTAATTTCCATAGCCTTGTCTATCCACGCAGCTTGAAAAATGCCACCCCATTCCCAAAGCAGCCAACAACTACCTCTGTCACCTTTTTCACGGCCATTGGAAGGCCAAAAATCTGGGAGACTAACAAAAATTCTGACCAAGGTTATAACCCACCCACCACCTTTCTCTCGATTGTCTGAAGCCTGAAAAATGATGAGGCTAACAAAAATTCTAAGCAAAGTTGACACAAATAGCCTATCAGCTAATAATATTTAACAAAAATAACCAAACTTTTGATAACTATTCAATTAATATTAAAAAAAATGTATTGTTCATTATATAAGGAGAACCCACAATAGTGTGCTCAAGTTTTTGATCAAAGTGGGAAATTAAAAATATAGATACTAATGCCTATTCATAAAAAAATAGCATTTTTAACCAAATTTTATCCTTTTGTCACAAAGAGCAACAAATTGTTAAGAATTTGAAGATGATTTGAAACATATATTATTAAAATATTGTGTTATATTCTAAATATAAATATATTTTATTAAAAAATAAAAATTACAAAATAATTTTACATTATTTTTAATAACTTACATTTTATAATTAATAGTGTTTTAGAAAAGTTACATTTATTTCATAACACGGGTTTTTAAGGAAAAGGATACAATTTTGTAGGTAGTGGGCTTTGGGAGGACTCTTGCCACTATATAGTTGGTAGATTCTATGGTACATTCAATTTCCTTATATATACATTCACATACGCGTGTGCACGCGCGCTCTCACACACACACATCAATGCATGGAGATGTAGTTGTGGAGGATGCCATGTTCTCTTTATAATCAGTTGATTTTAAAAACAATGTATCTTGGATGATCGTTCAAAGAAGCAAGAGAAGTCTTCCTAAATTTATTTGAGAATACCATCCAGCGGTTAAGGGTGTGAGGATATCTAGGAAGATGTTCTACATTGTATAGGATTTGGTTTCCCATTATGTGTGTTCCAGTATAATAGACACTTTTATCAAAAAAACAAAGATCTTGTAAAATGTGTATATCTTCATGAAAAATATATTTTTATTTTAATTCCCATCAAATATGGATATACAAATATAATCTAAAATTAGAGTAAATTATATTTTTAAGTAATTATAAATATATAATTAAGGAAATACAAGGAAAAGGGAAAAGTCACAAATATAATCTAAACTTATAGGTGATAATAGTGTAGTAGATCACAAACTATAAAAACTATAGTAACTTGTAGAAAGTTTATATATGGGATTGCAAGAAAGGCTAGTAGAGAACATCGTCTATTTATAGACATCTCATCCACTAAATTTATCATTTGTGATTTGTGCTTTTTCATTTGATAGGATGATATAAAATTGTGTTGTATCATATCATTGACAAATATCATAAAGTTAGGGTTCAAATATGTAAGACAAAAGAATGAATGTGTGGATTTGAAAATTATGTTTGAAATTTGCTAACAAGTTTGAATGAATTTATTTGTTCTTATTATTTTTTACCCTAACTAAAAATATTATGGCTTGATTTGTTATCCTCACAAATTGATTGTTATGGTTGTAAGAATTTACAGGCAAAATGATCAATTGTTGGGAAAATATTATTTAGAATATTTAATCTTCATATTGAGATTCAAAACACATGTAATCTCTTTGTTGGAAACTTGATATGCAATATTGTTATAAAAGAATTATAAATTTTTTATATTACAATATTTTTTATAAATAACAATGCCAAATATATTTATGAGAATTAATATGTACTTATTTTTCATATATAAATTTTATATCAACATATGTTATATTGATTTTGTAGAGAGACATGAATATAATTTTTAGTTAAGGATAAATTTTTTATATTTGAACTTTTGTCACTGTATTCCATTCACTACATATTTAAAAAATAAACAATAACTATATCCATAATTTTTTTAACCTTACAATTATTAGTGGATAATTAATGATCATCTATTATACTCTAAACATATTTTGATTTTTTCAATAATTAATGGTATGTCCCACTTTTTCATTGATGTACCCAGCCGCTGGAATAGTATCCCGCACCACTGTCGGGCCCTCTCCACTCTCTGCCCTGAAAGCTGCTTTGAAAATTTGTTTCCATCACAGAGCTCTTATTTCATTCCATATTTGCCTGTAATCGTACTCCTGGCTTGAACTAAGAGCAATGGCAACTATGAAAAACCTGTCACCCGCTTATGGAGATATGATCACCATTCTTAGCATTGACGGAGGAGGCGTTCGGGGGATTATCCCTGCAACTATTCTTCAATTTCTTGAGGAAAAGCTTCAAGTATTTATTTCTGTATGATCCAACTTATTACATATTCTAAAATGTTTCTGCTGTGCTTACTGTTTTTAAGGCTTTGTTTTGGAAAAAATTAACTGGAATTTTTTGACAGAAATTGGATGGTCCAGGCGTCAGATTAGCTGATTATTTCGATGTCATGGCGGGGACAAGTACAGGAGGACTCGTTACCGCAATGCTAACTGCTCCAAACAAGGAAAACAGACCATTGTTTGCGGCCAAGGACATTACACAGTTCTATTTGGATTGGTGCCCTTCAATTTTCCCACCCAGAAAGTTAGTACCCTGCAATTTTCAAGCATTGTCAGTAGAATAGGACCATTAAAAAGCTATAAGCGACTGACTTGTTGAATGAATCCTCCCCAGGGGTCTTTTGGGTTGGTTGCGATCAATTTACGCTGGTGTGAGAGGCCCCAAATATAGTGGGGATTTTCTGCACAATCTTATAAGAGATTTAGTGGGTGACATTCGATTACACCAACTACTAACCAATGTGGTGATCCCAACCTACGATACCAATTTAGAGCAGCCCATAATTTTCTCTACTTTTGAGGTACCCTTTTTCTTCTTCCTTATATCAGGTTATTTTAATACCATTCTTTCTAAATAAATAGATGGTCATTTGTACATGTGTTATCTACAGGCCGAACATGATATCTCAAAAGATGCATATTTATATGATATATACATTGCTACTTCGGCTGCGCCAACATATCTTCCTGCTCACTATTTTGAAACAAAAGATTCATCCGGCAATCCCAGAGAATTTCACCTCATAGATGGAGGAGTGGCTGCGAACAATCCAGTAATACTTCTTCCATTATCACCAGTACTTGTTATTTGTTACTTAAGTACAATTAACTTGAAAGTTTTATACTGTACTTTTAATTTGCAGACTTTAATTGCTATCAACGAAGTGACAAAAGAATCCCTCAAACACGGCAAAGATTGGGTATCACTAAGCAAAGCAAAGGTGAATTAATTAAAGAAAGAATCATTATTTAAACATAGAGAATTCAATAATTATTAACGGGGAGCATTTTTAATCAGGACAAGAGAAAGGTTTTGGTGCTATCTCTTGGAACAGGGTACAAAACGGCATCGTACAAAGCCAATGACGTTGGAAAGTGGGGACTGTTAGGATGGCTGTATAACAATGGGAGGGTACCAATATTCGACACTTTTATGCAATCAAGTTCCGATATGGTGGACATTTATGCTTCCTTGGTCTTCCAAGCCTTTGAGTCTAAAAAGAACTATCTCAGAATTCAGGTATAGAATAGTTCTCTTCATCTATAGAAGATCTTTACCCATAAACTTTGAAGTAATCTTTGCCCATTAATTGTTTTATTTTAGGAAAACGAATTGACGGGAGACGCAGCTTCTGTTGATATCTCTACTAAGGAAAATCTTGAGAACCTTATAGAGATAGGCAGACAACTTCTGGATGAGCCTGTTTCCAGAGTCGATTTAGAGACGGGATTGTTTGAGCCAGTTGGTGATGAGGGCACCAACAGCGATGCCTTGATCAGGTAAACATCTGTAAAAAGAATCACAATTCTTGTTAATTCTATTATGAAATGGAAAAGAAAGTATTAGCAGATGATCTGATTTTTAACGATCGTTTCTTGACTTCTGCGCAGGTTTGCACAGGATCTCTCGGCCGAAAGAAAGTTGCGAATATCACGATCATCTGTGGATGCAGCTCGTAATCCTGCGCCAGCTCTCTAATCATCTTTTTGGTATAGTTTGTCGTATAAAGACTTCAATGCAACCACGAGCAACAAGCCAACAAAGCACTGTAGCCCTTTTGATCTATTTTCTTAGTCCTGCTGTGTTAGGGAATTGATTTATGGTAATTAATTTAACTCAGAATTGAAGTAAACGAGTCGGCGACATGAAATGAAGTGAAAGTATTTTCTTGCCTATATATTTTTAAATATTAATATTTTGAATAAAAGGAATATTAGATATTTTTTTGGTATTTTAATATTGGGAAAGTTTTGATATTTTTGTGAGTATCACTTAGATACATTTAATGGATGTTAAGTGGATTATTCATTCTGATGAGAGATGAGTTCATGCAAATCACCACTCATAAAGTATGAATCAATGAGCTTGAATAAAAATCTTGATATTAATATCATAACTTTCTACGACTAATAAAATAGAAATCAATGAATTTGGATAAAAATTCTTGATATTAATTTGATGGTTACCATCCTTTTAATCATAAATTATGATCAATTTATTGATTCTTCATTGTATTTATTATGGATGGTAAATATTGATTTTATATTATTATATGAATACATATTTTTAAAATTAAAATATTGACATCTTATATATTATTTTACTGGAAATATAAATAATAAATTTTAATAAATAATCAAATTATTGATAGTTAATATATTTAAATTATTGAGATATATGTTAATAAAAATTACATTTAAACTTAAATCTAAATAAATTTACTTAAAATAACATAAAATTCTTTTGAAACAAGAGTATAAATGCACTCCAAGCTCTATATAAAGATCAAAACTCACGTTAAGTAATAACAAGTTTACAACCCAAACAATATCAACTTTAGATTTCTTTCCTCTGATCATACACTAGATTTACAGGAAGAGTTAACACTTGTTCTTTCAACCAATTACACGGAGATCTGAGACTAAAAAGAATCATGTCTAGGAATGATGTTTTCATTTTCAAATAGGGTGTTGGACAGGGATACAGGAAGAAGCTTCACATGCCTGGCTGTGAAGCAGTGGATGAAAATGGGGTCAAGGGATTCAATGCTTTTTTGGACATAGAAATCTAAAGAGGGTCCCACTTTTATCCTTCAAATATAAATCAGCAAAAGTGATAGAAAGGGTAAGTCATGTATGAATAAAGTGGGAGGCCCAAAGCGACTGTTGTTTATTCTGTTGAGATCTTCGATTAAGGGTAAAAGCTCTGATATGGTTCCTTTGGTTTCTCTATCTAAAAAGGACGATAAGTTTTTTCTTCTAGTGCCTGAACTACTTTTAAAAAGGGAGCTTTGAAAATGGATGCATCATTGGTCGGTAAGTTTTTCAATCCAAAACCTAATATCGACTTGGTTCGATAAGAGGATGATGATCAAGGATTATGTATTGAGGGATGGATTGGGAAGATTAGAATATTTGAATTAGATTGAGGATGAAGGTTTAGAGAATAGGGTGGATGATTTGAGGGATGATAATAAAGATGAGGATTGGAAGATTAAGATTAAGATGAGAAATTTGAGGATTAAGAAATATCTGGTGTTGAAGTAAGAAGGTTGGAATGTGATTTTGGATGTATTTGGAAGAAGGTAATAATAAGTTTTTGGATGAATAAAAGATTTGATTTTGGATGGAGGTGGAGGAAAATAATTTAAGTGGATGAAGGTTGGAACATGGGAAAGGGAAAGGTTTTTGGATTAATAGTGGAAGAAGATGGAATAAGGAGGATTAAAAATGGAATTAAAACATCAAAATGAAGCAGATTGGAAAGGGGATTGGATTAAAAGAGGTTAGAATAGTAGAGATTAGATTAGAGGAAATGGGATGAAATGAGATGATTGAATTTTTGGATGAAGTTGTGGTAATGGATTTGGTTTTAGATGGACAAAAGTTAGTTGCTTGACTAAGGGGTGGGTTTGAAGGCACACCATAAAAATAATTCAGATTGATGGGGGATAGTACACAATTTTTGACAAGAAAAATCTCCAAGCACAATAGCAACTTAGCTTTAGTAGAGTGTTGTGTTAAGTATCGTGGATCCACAAATACATTATCTATTAGTTTGTAGATAGCTAGGGAACATAAGGTCATGTACTGCCCATGCACTTGTTGGAGCTTTATTTACCTAGGTTGAATTTAAATTATAGATAATTTCTTACGAATAATTAGTATTTAAAGTATCACAAAATAATATGACCATTTTTTCTTGGACTAGGATTGCACATGAATTAGGGAACTCCTCCATATACTCCAAGGGTACATGAGGTAAAATCCATAGATGAAAAGAAAAATTATCCAAAAAACAAGAGGATAGAGTAGCCCATTCTCCACCTTCATTTCTCCAAAGTATAAACTTCTTGGAGGCTTATCCAAGATTTTAAAAATTACACTTCCAAGAGGCATGTTTTTTCTGTTCACTTCTTGTTTTATATGCATTGCCAAAAAATAAGAGTTGTGGTCATCCCTTAGGTGACCAAATTCATAGGTAGGCCCTTTAGAAAGGAATGATCCAAGTGATTTTGGTGACCCAAGATCACATAAATTCTAGTAGGGGAGCATAAACATGTTGTCTTCCTTGGGATGAAAAGATAAAGAGAGAGACAATGATATTATTTATCTTCAAAATCACATAAAAGTGCAAGAGGAGAGCATACACATCACACTCCAAGACATGAAAAACAATGTTCCTTAACCTTAAAGATTAATGTGAAACCAATTTAGTGAAAAAATTATGCATTGAATAATTGAATTTATAAACACAAAAGGTTAGTAGTTTCAAGATAATGTTTTGGTCAATGATTGGAGTTCTTATACTACCATAATTATGGTCAGATTAAGTGATTAAAACACAAAAAATAATGGTACTTTAACTAGAGTGGAGATGATGAGGAACAAAGTGATATTGAGGAGAAGCAAAGGTGATGAACCAAACTATTGTTGATAGGCACTGACAAGTTAGGAAATTATGGAGGCATCAATATGTGAAGGAACCAATCTATGAAGTTATCGATCTATATAGGGATTAGTTCACAATGTGAAAGAACTAATGTAGAATTTGTAACAAAATTTAGTGGATGGGATAGAAAAATAATGAAAAACTACAAAACAAAGAGGTGGGCTAGTTGGAAAAAGAGATGAGGATGAATGATAAATAGAAAAGAGTAGAAAATAGGAAGTAAAAAGATGAAAACGATATAAATGTGAGAAGAATATGAGTATGACAAAGAATGAAAAGATATTGATTTATTGGAAAAAAGTGCTAATTTTCAAA
>VDFB02033239.1:0-14226 GCA_007258455.2 Sequoia sempervirens
AATAAAATTATGTTAGTATTTATAAGAAATGTCATTTTAATTAATATTGGTATTCTATGATTATTAGAGTACCATATTATTAAATAAATATTATTATTTGATCTATCATATTACAATAATTTATTATATTCTAGAAAATAATAACTATCATAACTATAATATAAAAATTATGTTTATTTCTAATTTATCATAATCATAATAGTAACAATTATTCAATAATTTATAAAATATGGTATTTTATTATTGTAACAAAATAAATATGATATGTTAGAAAATAATCATATGGCATTTATATAATTGTCTACTATAATATTATAATATATTAAGATAAAATAAATATATTTTCCCAATTATTTGTCTTTTCTTTTACTTGGAAGGCAAAATATAATATTATTATTTTCTATGTCTTTTCTTTTATAACTATCATATAATTATTTTCAATAATATTACAATATTGTAATATAAATTATTAAAGGAATATTATTATGAATATTTTATAAATTAGTCTATTATAAATAAACTAATTTGTATGGTATTATTTCATGGTATATTTAGATTTAAATTATTATGGTACAATATAAAATACCGTAAAATTAGTACAATAACATTAGGAAATTATTATAATCATATTATTTTATCTAATTAACATTATATTCCTTTAAACATCTTATTTTTTATTCTAGAAAATATGTTTATTTTTTAGAATTGTAAATAGAATGATTGTAACTATCATAAATAGATTTATTTTCTCGTATTATGTTAATTCTAGAATCTATGATAAAATATTATCATAGATTCTAGAACTAACATAATACGAGAAAATAAATCTATTTATGATAGTTACAATCATTCTATTTACAATTCTCTATAATTTATCATAACATAGATTCTAGAACTATTTTCTATGGTATTTATTATTTTATCTATTATATTTTCTAACATAATAAGATAAAATTAAAATGGGTTTGGATAAACTTCTAGGTTGAAAATGAAGCTTTTCAAGGATTGTGGGATGCATTATTCTGAGGCAGTTGGTGCTTCTGGTGGGATTGTGACTTTTTGGAATCTTAGGGTGATTAGAGTTGTGGAGGTACTTAATAACAGTAATCATGTGGCTACCTCTTTTTTCCACCTTCATGATAAGTTCTCTTGGACTTTGTCTAATATTTATGCTCCTAATTGTAAGAGTGATAGAAAAAGGCTTTGGGAGAATCTCGCTTCTTTTAAAGTTTGTCATAACATTGGTAATTGGTTGGTCATTGGAGATTTCAATACTCCTCTGCATGATGTTGATAAGATGGGTGGCTCGCAAAATGTGGATGATAGCAAATTTGATCTAATGCAGTTCATTAATGACTCGAATCTTCTTGATTTGGATTTGAAAGGGGCTTCATTTACCTAGTCGAATAGGCGTTTAGGAAATGCCCTTATCCAGGTTAAGTTGGATTGTGCTCTTTTAACCCTTGAGTGGTTAGTCCACTACTCCTACTCCCTCTCAGCTCTTACTAGATTGGGATTGGATCACTTCCCCTTGGCTATGTCTATGGATTTTTTGGGTGGCAAGAACTTTCCTTTTAGATTTGAGAAAATGTGGACTTTTCATCCTAACCTAGGTAATTTGGTTAAGGACTGGTGGAACATTAATGTGGAGGGGTCAGCTATGTATAGAGTTACTAAAAAGTTGGCTAATGTTAAGAATAATGTAATAAAGTGGAACCGTACCTCTTTTGGTCATATTTTTATGGAGAAAGATGGGGTTTCTAGGGAGCTTCACTCTTTTCAACAAGTCATTCAATCGTCTGGGTATGATTAGGATTTGATGCTAATGGAAAATGCTCTACTTTCCAAGTTGCATAATATAGTTGCGAAGGAGGAAGAATTTTGGAAGCAATGTTTGAGGATCATGTGGTTGAAAAGTGGTGATCATAATACTAAGTTTTTTCATATCTCTACGATGAAACACAAAGCTTCTAACAGGATTAATCTGATTAACTATAATAATCAAGCTCTAGAGAAGGATGTTGTTTTGTAGCTTGCTGCTACTTCCTATTTCTCTCAGCTACTTTCAATGGAGGGCGAGCTTGATTTGGTCTGTCAAGAGGATATTTTGAGGGATATTCCCCAGTTGGTGGATGATGAGCTCGACAAGCAGTTAGTTTTTATTTCTTCGGCGAATGAGATTCGGTGTGTTGTTTTCTCCTTTGAAGGCTTCGGGTCTTGATGGCTTTCCCATGTTCTTTTTTTAGTATTTTTGGGAAATTATTGTGAAAGATGTTGCGGCTACTAAGGAGTTTTTTATATTGGGTTCCCTATTAAAGGAGTTAAACTCCTTTATTGTTTTGATTCCAAAAAATCCTAGTGTTGCTTCTTTTGAGGAGTTCTGACCTATCAGTCTTTGCAACTCAATTTATAAGATTTTCTCCAAGGTTTTGGCATTAAGGTTGCAAAAAAAATTGCCTCTCATCGGTTCTTGTGCAGGAGCACCTTCACATCACCATGGTTTTTTTTGCAAATGATTCCATTTCCCATTTGTAGAATTCATTGAATTCATTTGATAAGTATTTGGCAGAAAATGTTATAATGTCAACACAAAAGTTCAAATTGCAAAAAATGTAAAAAGTTGCATTAAGCAACAATTAGTTGTTAAGAGGTCATTAGAGATTAATCTAGTAGGAAGTTGAAAACAGTTAGAAACTGATGTAAATTCCTTTAAAAAGGCTTTTGAATTCCTTTTTTGGTCGTTGGTGATTGATACCTTGAAGAAAATAATGAAAAAACTCTGTTTTTATGCATATTTTCCAGAAATTTGACTGTTTCAGGCTTGTGTACGGATTTGTACGGACTTTTAATGGCTCAAAACTGGTTGTAAGTTGAAGATAAATCAATCACCTTCCTTTTCAAATTGATTTCATGCATTTTAGTTAAGATTTGTGGAAGATACAATCATTTTTCTCAAAACTGTCTAAATCCTGATCTAGGGTAAAAGTTTTCAGTAAAATTCGTGTTTCTCAAAATTTAACCGTTGGATTTTTCTCAAAATTGGAAAATGTTTCCGTAATGATATCCTCTAAAGTCTCACCAGAGCGATTGGATTAATTTGTTGATATGTGAAAGTTATAAGTGACTGTTTGCATGCATATCTGGTTATTTCAATCTAATTTGTAACAAAGAAGTCCGGACAGCAAGCCTGTGTTCCAAAACAAGTGTACCTAAAAATGAAATATGTTTTTAATGGCCGAAATGGGTGCTCAAAAATGTATTTATTTTTTTGAGATTCAATCTGGTTTGAAAATTACACCCGATTTAGTGTTTTGATTCCCTTCAAGCAAAATTTGAGTTTTTGGTGCAAATAATTGGTAAATCTGATAAAATAGAGAAATAAGGTTGTGTAATTGATTTATTTCTGTCAAAATGATGATTTTGAAGATGTATGAAGGTCTGGTTTGAGTTTTATAAAGGTTTAGGGTCAAGTTTGGAGAGTTGGGCTTTGTAGCCATGAAGAAATTCAAAGAAATTGAAGTGATTTTCGTAAGGGATTGAATGAGAATTGTTTGAAGTATTGTTGTTTCTTTTCCTCTCATTAGGTCTCCTCAGCAAAACAGATTTGTGGCTTGTAGGAAAATTTTGGACTCTATTCTCACTATTCATGAGAATGTTCACTCTCTATCAATAAATAGGTTGGGTTTATCCTCAAGCTTGATTTACTTAAAGCTTACGATAGAGTGGATTGGGGTTTTTTGTCTAAGATTCTTCTCTCCTTTGTTTTTGGGGAGAAAATGGTGGCTCTTGTTCATCAACTTATTTCAACTCATCGATTCTCTGTGCTCATTAATGGGTCTCCTTCTCCTCTCTTTGATTGCTCTAGGGGTTTGTGGCAAGGGGATCCTATCTCTCCCTTCATTTTTATTATTATGGTTGAGTCCTTGGGTCATCTTATCCAAATATTTGTTAATTTTGGTCTTATTACTGGGTTAGTCCCTTCTTCTGCTAACCTTGTTTGTTCTCATCAACAATTTGTGGATGATTCTCTTTTGCTTAGGTAAGCATCTATTAAGGAAGTTAAGGCTATCAAACAGATTTTGCAAATGTATGAGGCTAATTTTGGGTGGAAGGTTAGCTTACAAAAGAGTGTGATTTTCTTTTTTAACACTCTGATTCAAAGACAGGATAGGACATATAGAATTCTATAGTGTCAAATTGGTGAACTTCATGCTTCTTACCTAGGTCTCCCCTTATGCTCTAAGGATATGGATTCCTTATGGAGGGGATTGATTGACAAATTTAATTCCAAGTTGGCTAGGCGGAAGGGGGCTTTGTTGAGCCAAGCTGGCAAAGTTCAGTTGATTAAATCCACCTTTTAGAATATTCCAGTCTATGCCCTTAGTCTCTTTCACATGTTGAGGAAATTTGTGGATATCTTGGAAGGAATTCAAAAAAACTTCCTTTGGACAGGTGTTGAAGAAGAACTCATTTTGTTGCTTTCGATGATGTATGTTGGCCTAAAAAGGTTAGTGGGTTGGGTATTCACAAAATCAAAATGCTTAACATGGCCCTTTTGGGTAAGCAGATGTGGAATCTCTTGCTAGCCAAAAGTAAGTGGGTAAAAATTACTTGGAGCAAATACTTACATGGTGCTATTGGGACTAGAGATTTTTTATCTCATGAGTTTAATCCTCTGTATGGTTTTGTGTTGTGGAATTGTATGTTGAAGGCTCGAAGGCTTGTGGTTAAGGGTCTCTTTTGGTAGATGGGTAATGGGAAGAGTATTCTGTTTTGGGACAATAATTGGTATGGTAATGGGCCTCTAAAGGATGAGCCATGGGCTCAAACCTTTATGGACCTCTATGTGCGACAGTTTGGCAGATTTTTTGTTGACTATATTGATGGAGGTTGTTGGAGGAAGGTGCATGAGGTGGACCCTGGTCTAGAAATTATTTATAAGGCTATTTCTTTGGTTCATATTCCTTCTATCCCTTCTCCTGATAGGTTTGTTTGGAAGTTGTCCTCTGCCGATAACTTCTATGTTGCTTCGGATTTTCATTTCAATGAATCCTTTATTGGCCCGTCTCCTTTTTGGGCCTCTGTTTGGTCCTCTAGATTGATTCCTAAGGTCAACATTTTCTTTCGGATCTTCTGCCAGAACAAAATTTTGACAACTAATAATCTTATGAAAAGAAGTTTTGTTATGCCCAATAGATGCTTTCTTTGTGAAGAGGAAGAGGAAAATACTTGTCATTTGTTGATTGGGTGCAAATATGTTGGTGTGATCTAGAATCAGGTGCCCTCACTTTGGAATCTTAGTTGGGTTTTCCTAGTTCTATCAAAGATTTATGGTATCAATGGGTTGGTCCTTCATCTAATCTAGCTCTACATATTTTGTGGTCTCTCACTTTGCCTCATATGATTTGGGAGGTTTGGCTAGAGCGCAACAACATAATTTTAAGAAATTATGCTCTTCCAACTTTATATGTGGCTCATAAGATTTGTGCAGGTATTAAGGAAATTTTTCTTTTTGGGATCTCCTTTCATGCTAGAAAAAATATTATCCTTTATTCCTATGATATCTCTATTGCACAAAAGTGGAAGCTACCTTGTGATATTTCTCTTCTGGTCTCTAAAGGGAAATCTTCAAGAGAAGATGTTGCTTGGAAGGTACCACCGGATGGTTGGGTTAAGATAAATTTTGATGGCATAGAAAAAGGAAATCTAGGACCTACAAGGCGTGGGGAGTGATTAGAAATTTGAATGGTAGGCTCGTCTCTATTATGGTGCTCCCTTTGGGAATCCAGACAAACCACTACGCGGAAGCAGCTGCAACCTATCATGGACTCAAAATGGTTCAAAGAAAAGGACATAGGAAGGTCTGGTTGGAGGGTGACTCTCTGAACATTATAAATAATTTGAAGAATGCTTCACCTCTATCTTGGACTATTGAGGCCTTGGTTAGGGATTCCATATAAATTATCAATTCTTTTGATACTTGTTATATCTCCCACATTTTGAGAGAGGGAAATATGTTAGTTGATTTCTTCGCTAACTTTGGTGTTAGAGAAAGAAAGGAGTGGTATTTAAATGATCCTATTCCTTTTGAGGCAACGGCTATTATTAACAATGAATGCTAATCTCAAGTTGCTTTTGATCTTATTTTGTATTGAGTTGTGCATATCCTTGATCACGTGGCCTAATATTATGAATTGGGATGCTCAAGTTTTAAGTATGGGGGATGGCTTTCACATGGACCAGAGTTCAAGTTCATCATTTCATTTCTATCCTTTTGTTGGCTTCGCACGAATTATGGGTGATATTTGTCTTAGTTTCTAGAGTCTTTTGTTTTATAATTCTGCTTTGGGTGGTATCTATCTTATTCTCCTGAGGTTTCCGTGTTGTGCTTGGCCTCCATTTGCTAGTCTTATGTGATGGGTGGGGAAAGAAACTGTGATGAGCCTAAGTCTTGTGTTTCTACTAAGCAAAAGAAGGAGGTGTGGGAGATTTTAGAGAAGGGTGGCTTAACTCCGTATATGTAGAAACTGCATGGTAACAACCCCCAGGTCACTAATTTGGTTTCTCAAGGGTGGAATGATAGAACCTTGAATTTGGGTGGAAGGGAAGTCGTGGTTAATGAAGAATTCATAGCCCAAATTATTGGCTTGGCTATTCAGAGTATGAAGGTGTTCAAAGACAAAAAAAGAATCGCAGGTTGTGATCTTTAAAGGGAATGAGGTTGCTGATTTGAAGACGGTGAAGAGTGGTGGTTATCAGAGGATCTCCTTAAAAGTGTTGTGGTGTGATGTTGTTGAAGAGATTATGAGGTATGTTACCTTGGAAGGCAGGTATACAATGATTAACACTTACCATTTCCTTTTGCTTAACCATTTCAGGCATAAGAAATGGATTTCCTTCTGTACTACTTGTTGATGTCGCTTGACTCAGGGATTAAGGATCATATGAAAAACCCTAGAAACCCTATCCAACATGTGGGGTTGATTCTTCTGATCTATGAACATGCAAAAGTTCATGAGGTGAAAAAACCTCTTGTGTCACTGAAGGAAGATATTGCTAAACCCAAGAGGGTTCTGAGATGGTGTCGAAAGAGGAAAGGGTTATTAAAAAATCTAAGAGGAAGCTTAATTTGAACAAAGATTCTGAGTCTGACAGGGATGATGATGTTGACTATGTCCTAGATTCATAGTCATGTTTTGAGGAGGGCCCCAATTCCCTTGTTCCGAGTAAGACTGGGAAAAGGAAGTCAGATGACAAAGAGGGCTATACGACATGCAGTGATGAGGTGGTAGCGAATGTTCATTCTAAGGGGGTTAAGGACTAAAATGAACTTTATTGGGAAGCTTCCTCTCCTCCCCCAGTGACTAGACAACTGCAGGAGACTGAGGATAGGAGTCAAAAGAGAAGGGTGTTGAGAATTGTTGGCCAACTCTTGGAGAAGAGTTTCCCTCTTTCCCTGGGTGGAGGTATGTTTGGTGAGGCTTCTCTAGGTGCTGAGATTGGGATGCAAAATTAGGGGAAGGAAAGGTTTGTGGGTGGAGGACATACTGTGAGAACTAGCAAAACGGATGTGGATAGGCTAATGAAAAGGAAGGTTGTTGCGAAGGAAATCGCCTGCTCCATTTGAAAGATGAAGACTCCTGTCTATGTTGGAAAAGGTGAGGATATTTTTGCTGATAAGGTTCATGTTAGTTCTTTTGATGAGGATGTGGCTATGGGGAAAGGGATTGAGAAATTTGGCAGAGAGGATGTTGATTTGTTGGTTTCAGCTCGTGATAGTGCTAATGTGTTGTTTAAACTTTTTAAGTGGTTCTTCCATGAGATTAACAGGACTAATGTTAGAATTAGAGGTATTGCTAGTAACGCCAAGGATCCTTATATCCAAAGCCAAATTGATGATCTGATGGACTCTCTTAATACTGTGGCTAATACTATGGTGAAGGAAACCATCAATTTAAAACAAAACTTGGAAGAGAGAATCTTATCCCTTAAGGATAAAATTGATAAAATGTGGAATGTTGTGATGAAGAGTGGAGATGTCCCTAAGGTTTTGGTTATTTCTTACTCTGCCAAGGTGATCTCCCCTGTGATTATTTTGAATAAGAGAAAGGATATTGTGTTTGTTGATAATACATTTGTTGCAAGTTAGCTGTTGGATGTGGATTGCGTTGGTGAGAAGGGTGGTGTTAAAGGTAGTGTTTTGACTAGTGAGGTAAAAACTGGTGGGTCGGGGGCCAAAACTAGAAACAAAATGAAAGCTTAGGGCGGGGCCTCTAGTTTAGAGGTGTCTGATACTATGGATAATGTGCAAAAGATGGTTGCTAGTGAAATGGTGGTTGTTGAGATTCTGAACAATATGTAGTGTTGTTGGCTGACTGCCTTCTTTTTGGCTACTTTTTGGCTGTTGATTTGTTGTCATTGGGCTTATTGTTGCATATTGTTGTTTTCTATTTTTATGAGATGCTTTATTTTGTAAAGGGTTTTGGGCCCCTTCAAAACCCATTTTTTACCTCTAATCAAAACAATCATTTTCAATAAGTATATGATAGTTACAATCATTCTATTTATGATAATATAATTTTTTATTTTTTCTCCTCATGTATTATTCTAATTTTCTCTTTGTTTTCCTATGTCTTGGTCTTACCCATCTCCTTCCTTACCCCCTCCCCTATTTAACTTGCCAGTCTACTTCTATTTTTTCACTCTTACTCTCTTTGCTCAACATCCTGATGATGGATCATGGAGTATGATCCGAAATGTTGATGCAAAAAAGATTACACATAGTTACAATCCAGAAATATGAGAACTAAATGATCATGGACTGTGGAAACCTTATGATATTAACCCTTTTAAGTTGTCTACTACAATCCAACCTAAAGTTGCACCCTTTTAAGTTGTCGATCAACACAATTTAAAGAGAGATAAGATTTTGCCATTAATGATTTGTTAGCAATCAATTATTTGTACCTGGAAGGAAAATTTTCCCAAATATAATCAGAAACGTCTTGTACCTGGAAGGCAAATTTTCAAGACCCAATATTTTTCCAAAGAGTTGATATTTTTGGCCAAGAAAGAGAGCTCGTTCCTTTGCTCATGCTGAAGGTTTCTGATTTAAAAGCTATATACACAAAGTTCTTCTAATGTATATAATGTAATATGTAATTCAAAATCCCCTTGGTATTGTAGCATTGTATTACAGTAAGAAAATAAATGGAGGGAATGATAAATGCCAACATAATATGTATTGTTCTAAGGTTTGAGGAGAATGATAAATATAATTACTTATCCATACGTTGGATGGACATCATCTCTCAACATTAATTTTCCTTTCTTTTTCAAAATGAGAGATAAAATTTTGCCATTAATGATTTGTTAACAGTCAATTATTTGTTGGGGCCATAGTGATGATGTTGCCACACATATTTAAAGATGATTTGTTAGAAGTCCACTTATGTTGGTACAAATTTAAGTGCAATTTTTGAAAAAGAATACTAAATTATACAATGAATTAGAAAGAAAATGTAAAAAATAAATAAAATATATTCTAATTAAAATAGAAAGAAAAAGACAATTGTTTATTTTTTATTTTAATCTTAATGTGTTTGTATTCCTCTTTCAAATAAAAAATAAAGGAAAGAAAATTAATTTTCTTTCTAATTTAAATTATAAAGGAAAATATGTCTGTAAAATTTTTTGCTTTTTATTTATTTTTTACATTTTCTTGTTCTATCTCTTTATTTTTTATTTGGTTCTCAATAATTTTCTTGGTTTTTTTTATCTTTTTCTTTGCATTCTCCTTTATTTTTCATGTTTTTTAGACTTGTAGGTATTTTTGCTATTGTACTATTCCTTTTTTCCATTTTTTAGTTTTGGTTTCTAATATTTCCTTTTTCATATTTTGAAGTTGTTTTGTCTTGTTTGGTGTTTTCTTTTTGGTTAGGTTTTTAAAATTGTCTTTTATTTTATTTATTTATTTTTCTAGTATTTATTTTTTCTTTTTTCTTTTTCATTTCTTTATGTCTTGTATTTTCTCATTTTTTAATTTTTTTACTATTAGTATTGTCCTTTATTATATTTTTTCTCTCTAATTCTTCTCTATCATTCTATTTATATTATTCTTATTTATTAATTACATTTTTTGTATTTTATTTTTTTTTACTCTTTGTTTTACATATTTAAGTTGGTATTTTTTATTTACTTGTGTCTAATGTGTTGCTCTCCTTTTTCAAATCTTGTTTTTAGTATTCTTATTAATTTGTTTATTTTATTATCAATATTTTTAAATATTTTTTTCTATATTATTATACTTATTTGTTAGTATTAGTTAATATTTATTTATATTTTATTTTATTTTCAAAATTACTTGTATGTTCTTTTATAATTTAGTATTCTTTTCAAAAATGATGTTGTCAAACATATTTAAAGATGATTTGTCAGAAGTCCACTTATGTTGGCACAATTTTAAGTATGGTTTAAGTTGTCTACTACAATCAAACCTAAAGTTGCACCCTTTTAAGTTGTCTACTACTAAAATCTAGTATATTGAATGTCTTGTTCAATATCTCATTCCAAAATAGATTCACTCGTATTCTTATTTATTACACCACAACAAAATGTCTTATTCAACATCTCTTTTCTTCAATATTATTGTACTATTCTCATCCAATAGACTCTAGAAATGATAAAGAAAAGGACTCAAAGGGAAAGGTTGTAATGAATCCTTTTGGTGAATCTTCCAATTCCTCTTGAGATTCCTTGAAGAATCTATTAAGTATGCAACCCAAGTTCCAACCTATTGTGTCATCACAATTGTTGCAATTGTCGATGCAACAAGGAAATATAGATTTGGATAATATATCATCAAATATATTGTTATCCTTGAAGTTGATATGAGAAATATTAAGAATCAAATACCTAAAGCTTTATGGAATATTTTGTTAGAAAGAAGGAAAGAAGTTGTAGAAGAAGCTTTGGAGAGGATAAGTGCTCCTATTTTTTAGGAAGACAAATCCACTTTAGCTATTGTATTCGGCAAGGAACTAAGAACTAAGGAAAGGGTGACAACCCTTATGGGTAAAGATTAAAGTGAACTTGAAAGACTTAGAAAGGAGAGTATTGAAAAAGCAAAGGAAATAGCACAAAAACTGGGAATGACACCAATGAATGGAGAAGAAGTAAATGTGGAAACCCCTACTCCAAAATTGGATATTGAAGAAGATGTGTAGAAAAATGATCTCAACATGAGCTCATTCCCAAGACCCAAGATTTTCCCAAAGAGTTGATATTTTTGGCCGAGAAAGAGAGAGCTCATTCCTTTGCTCGTGTTGAAGGTTTCTAATTTAAAAGCTATATACACAAAGTTATTCTAATTCATATAATGTAATATGTAATTCAAAAATCCCCTTGGTATTGTAGCATTGTATTACAGTAAGAAAATAAATGGAGGGAATGATAAATGCCAACATAATTTGTATTGTTCTAAGGTTTTAGGAGAATGATAAATATAATTATTTATCCATACATTGGATGGACATCATCTCTCAACATTAATTTTCCTTTCTTTACCAAAATGAGAGATAAGATTCTGCCATTAATGATTTGTTAGCAGTCAATTATTTGTTGCGGCCATAGTGATGATGTTGCCACACATATTTAAAGATGATTTTTTAGAAGTCCACTTATGTTGGCACAATTTTAAGTATGGTTTAAGTTGTCTACTACAA
This sequence comes from Sequoia sempervirens, assembly GCA_007258455.2. Classification (NCBI taxonomy): domain Eukaryota; kingdom Viridiplantae; phylum Streptophyta; class Pinopsida; order Cupressales; family Cupressaceae; genus Sequoia; species Sequoia sempervirens. The sequence goes on from VDFB02033239.1 coordinate 11,724, forward strand.
TCAAACCTAAAGTTGCACCCTTTTAAGTTGTCTACTACAATTGAACCTAAAGTTGCACCCTTTTAAGCTGCTAATCAACACAATTTAAAGAGAGATAAGATTTTGCCATTAATGATTTGCTAGCAATCAATTATTTGTTGGGGCCATAGTGATGATGTTTCCACACATATTTTCCCAAATTTGTAGCCAGTAATGTCTTATTCAATATATTTGAATGTCTTAGTTCTCAGTTCCTTACTGAATACGATAGCTAAAGTGGATTTGTCTTCCTCAAAGAGAGGAGCACTTATCCTCTCCAAAGCTTCTTCTTTCAACTTTGCTTCTACAAATTCTTTCTTTCTTCCTAAAATATATTTCATAAAGCTTTAGGTATTTGCTTCTTAATATTTCTCATGTCAACTTCAAGGACAACAATATATTTGATGAGAATAGTACAATAATATTGAAGAAAAGAGGTGTTGAATAAGACATTTTTTCATGGTGTAATAAATAATAATATGAGTGAATCTATTTTGGAATGATTTGGGTGAATTAATTAATAGTTTTATGTCGATGTAATGGGTATGTTGATAGTTATTTATTTGTGTGTGAAGTATTGGTATCAAAAATAAGATAATAAATACCACACCATTGCGCTTATTAAACAAAAAGAAAGCTAAATAAATGAAATGTCGGAGAAAACAAAGCGAGCTTCTTGAGAATGGTTCCATTGTCCTCTATCTCCCGGTGATTCGCGCGGTTACTTCTCTCAGTTGTATAAGCAAACCTTCAGGCAACCTCTGAGCAGGTGCTTCTGCAAAGGAGAATGCTTCTCTATCCTATATGTTGGTGAAGTGAATCTGTGGATATGTCTGGTGACCGATTATGCCTGAGGTGGATTATGAATACTATTGAAACTATGGTAAGTTGTAGGCCATGATATGGATTGCTAATATGCTAAGCTATGCTATGCTAAAATCTAGAATGCTATCAATGCTAAAAGGTTGTGCTATTGCAGATTGGCTATAGTTTTCCCATACAAAAGCTTCTCTTTTTTCAAAGACCCAGTAGTCCTTTTTATAGATTTTTACAGGCAAGAGCCTGGCTGGCAAAGATCAATGGTTGTGAAGTTGTCTGGTAAATTTGAATGGTGAGAGATGGAGAGATTGAGAGGAAGATGGAAAATGTTGGGAGGTTGGAGAGAAGAATGGAGGTTTGTCTTCAACCCACAGGAACAAGCTTGCTCAGAAACAAAGAAATTAATTTTCTATTTTGAATTTTGTTTCACGGTTGTTGGAGATAATCCAAATTAAATAAATAAATTTATTTAATTTTATGTGTTATATAATGGGTTGGGGATTTAAAATATTTTGAAATATTTGATTTTAGAACTATAGAAGACTTAATTAAATATTTGGAATATTTAATTGTGAATAGACTTTTAGAAAGAATTAACTAAATATTTGGAATATTTAATTGTAAATAGAACTTAGAGGGATTTTTGAAGATATTTAATCTTTATTTGTGTAATACCCCTTCGTGTCAGTTGTTCTGGTCTTGTGTGTAAGTATATGTGCATGCTTCATTGATCACTATGTTATTTTAATGTGTGAAAAAAAAAAACATCAAATGTTATTAGTCATGTTTAAATAATTAATTTAAATCATAAGTGAATCTGCGAGGTTATTTAAAATATAATTAGAAATTAAAATAATAATCCATTAAATTAAATCAAATGTTTTAGATCAAATGATCAAATTAAACTAATTTGTTAAAAGCACAAGTGATATTATTAGATAAATTGATTTAATAATAAGAATGAACAAAATAATCTGGAAAAGAAAATAATAAAAAGGAAAGCAATTGAAAATGGAAAAAGGAATTGTTTATTGCTAAATAAATAAATAATAATAAAGCATCATTTTGGAAGAGTAAAAGGCAAGGGAAGCTAGAAAAAGATAGCATATGCTTTATCTTCCTTTGTCTCATCATCTTCCAGGGAGAGTTATCAATCTTTGCAACTCATAAAATTGGAATGGAAGAGGCTTTTTAGGGGGGGAAATATTGTTTTTCAATTGGAATGAATCTCGGAGATCTAGCGTGAAGTAAGGATTTGTGGCTGTGAGGTGGAGGTCTTCTATTCATCCTCATCACTTCTGGGCGTAGGTTTCAGGTTGGCCATTGATTTTCTTTATTGCATTTGATTGCCCTCCTCTTAAAACTTCATTATATTGCTATGGGTTCACAATTTGTTAATAGTGTTGTTATTAAATTTCATTTAAGGGCAGAGGGAGGAAGTTTTGGTATTCGATGGTTGTCATGCTGCAAGTCATATGTTAATTCTCTTGGAAGCTTGCTTTGTGATCATTTCTTACCATTAAGGCATCCCTTTCAACCGCTTTTCTTTGAGGTTTATGTGTACATCTCCCATGCCTTATCTGTGCTATCTCTTTATTTCATGCATACCATGCAATCATCACATTTCTGAGATGACTTCTCCTCGGACATGTTTTATCAATTAGTT
>VDFB02033241.1:0-21355 GCA_007258455.2 Sequoia sempervirens
ATGTGCATCTAATTAATTTATTTAATTAGATAATTCATCAATTATCCTTCTCATCTTTTTTAGGATTTATTTCCTTTGAAAGATAATCAAAATCTTTCTATATCTTTCACATCTTATCTTATCTTGTTTTAATTCCTTTAAAACAATAAATCAAAATCTTTCTATCTTTCGAAAATCTTATCTCATCTCGTCATATTTCCTCTTTTGTCAAAAATCAAATCATTATCAATCTTATCAAATCTTATCTCTGTCCACATTGAAAATCTATAAATCAAACCTTTCACAGGCCATTTGCATCGGATCTTCTTCAGACATCTGCATTCTGCCAAAATCATTCCTCAATCTTTCAATCCATCTCCATCATTCTTCATCATTGCATTGTTATGCTGCAGAATTGAGCAACCAACATTCCTCCATTATCAACCTTCAAAATATCGCATTCTTAGTATAGTATGCATTTACTTTTAAATCTCGTTCTTTAGTAGTCATTTTGTGGAGCTTAGCATACAAATCGGAGAGCTTTGGCAAAAATACTGGAGATAGATACAATGGGACGTTGACCACTTTAGCTGCTTAAGGAGTTTAATTAATGCATGTGGATCTCAGTTATTGTTGAGATTTAAAGATGTTTGGTGTGCTACATTTGATTCATTTCATTTTAATCTTGCATATTTTTTTATTAAATAGGATTTACTAGTAAACCATCACTTTTAAGGCCACATGGATTCTATTTTAGAATGTATATTTGTCTCCTTGGATAGGACTAAATATGCAATGGTAACTTGATATATATTTCACATTTGCTAAGACAACTATTGGAACCCTTGTGAATACCATCATCCCAACTGTAGGATCAAAACTCTTTAAAATTTAAAGTGAATATGACACTAAAATCATATTTCTCTCTTGTAGATTGGAAACATAATTTATTAGGATGTATATTTATGTGTACACTTGGTGGTTCTTCAAAAGAAATGAAGTATTCACTATCACTACCCACATTGGTGATGGTTATGTATCACTCAAGTTTGTAATGACAATTGATGGATAGTTCAGATGATCGGTACTTGGAGGATCATTTGGGTAGGTGAAGGTTGTGTTAAGTGCCTTGGAAACATTAACTCCACTACTACAAAGAAGCAATAAGTAATAATATATTGTGGCATCATATAGTAAGTCTAGATTTGATGCATGTTTTGGGTTTGCATGGCTTGATTCATATCCAAAGGGTGTAGCTAGATCTACAAATGCATATGTCATTGGAAGACCCTTGTTATTTGTAAACAACAACTGTAGGAAACATGGAAACACAAAATGAAGTTATATATTTCCAATTTCCAACAATCCTAAAGTATTTATTTAAATTTAAGCAAATGCTTTCAAGAATGAAATTGTTACTTGTAGTCATTAAAGGATATCTGATAGCAACAAGATTCCAATATGGATGTGTGTTCTTCAATAAAGCTAATATTGAAGACATGAAATGGATATGTCAGATATGGCATTATACTTTACATGACGTCCATCTGCCATGAGTTGGGTTGGTGAGACTACTCCACTCCAAGCTACCAATACATTGAGACCAGAATGCCAAGTATCATGTGTTTCACAGAGAAACTTTGACTATATCGAAGCAAGATGCAAATGGCTGGCTTCAACAACATGTGCCACAATACTACTTCATACCAATTGTAGGCAAGATAGTGACTTGTCTCCCACATGATACCGTATGATCAAATCAGGTCTTTAATGAAGATTCCTCATCTTTTCCTATCACATGTAACACACAATGTTCTCTCCATTATTCCTAGCTAAATGGTGGCCCTTGAACATGCGTGAGAGCCATTAATTTATTGTGATGCAACTTTTGCATAGGGGATACTATTGTTGGTGTGAATGGGGTTATTTCCTAACTAGTTATTAGTGAGGACCTATTCACATTATTATAAGTTTACTTAGGAGCTAATTTTCCTAGTTGTCATTTCTAGAAGTTAGTTATAATGGGGTCATGTCTCATTATTTACTTTTAGTTATTTAAGCATTTAATAATTCTCTCATGCATTTAATATTTTGCATTGAGGGTTTAATGCTTGTGTCTTAGGTTGTTATGACTTAGTTGTCTCATGTGATAGGATTAAGATACTTGTCATGATCTTGTCTAATCTTATCTCTTTCCTTTCCTATATAAGCAAGGATTCATATGTACATATCAATCATCCAAATCTCAGTTGAGTGTTGTGTAAGTCCAATATATCATTGCAATCTTCAATATTGCATATTGGCCACATCTTGCATCCATTGTTGCAATTTCATGTTCTTGCTTTTCCCTCTTGTGGAAGGTTGTTGGTTTTTGTAGACGATCCTAGAGGCTTGAGTCCTTGAGTGACTCAAACATGTTCTATGACCTATAGCTTAACTCCTACATGGTATCAAAGCTTCAGAGTTGCAAAACCCCTTCTCAAATCTAAGGGTGATTCGAGTCTAACCTTTTGTAGGGTGTATATTAGGGAAAAATGGACCCCACGACTATGTTTGGAAGGCCCATAAACTCCCATTTTCATATACAATACTTCATATCTTCATGCAGGAAATTTTTTTTTTTTAAGTCACGTGACTATCTTAAATTTGACAGCCAAATGACCATCTGAAAACACTGTGTTAAATTTGTTAGAGTAATAGGTTGTTTACTTAATTAATTTAATCATATTAATCAATTAATCAAGTCACCTTTACTTTATTTCACTTAAGCTAAACTTAGGCCCTTTAATAATTAATTATTCATCCTAGGGTTTTCACTTTAGGGTTTCAATCTCCTTTCTTAAGGATTGATCTCTTTGTAATTATTCAATTCTTGTTTATGAAATTTTTGCTTCAAACTTGCAAAGCACCTTTTTTATGTTTCAATATCTCTTCTACGTGACATGTTATTTGCTTGCAGGTGTCCACTAGGTTTTGTGAGGTTGGTTTATCAACTTCTACATGGTATCAGAGCTCCAAATCTAGAAGTTTCTTATTCCTTTTTTGTGAGATCTTCTCTTGAAACAATTTTTTAGTACATCCAAGATCAAATCAAACCTCTCCATTGAATCCAGAGCTGCCAGAATAGTCAAGTTTGACTTTTGTTTTGTCAAATTTGGCTTCTATTTGTCAGATTTGTGAAGGTTTCAAGAAAAGGGCTTTTTTGCCAGATCCAGGGAGTGTCTGATTTTTTAGGACATTTTGAGCCCAAATGAAACTCACCATTGTGCTCAGAAGGCCCAAAACCCCCTATTTCCATATATAATTTATCGATTTTGGAGAAAGTTACCTTGGGGGAAAAAAAATTACCTAGCAGGGGCCGTACAACCGCTTGCACGCATTCCAAGGTAAAATTACGTCATTTTAAAAAAAAAAATCATGTAGTTTTTAATTGTAAAAACGTTTATTTTTAAAGCTTTAAATTTAATTTTTTTTAAAAAAAACATCTTTGAAAACTTCTTTGTTTTTCGAAAAGAAAGGGGGGGAGGTACCTGTGCAAGGTACTGCGTAGGTCCATACCTACGTAGCCATGCACAAAGGTACCTGCACCCCATATGGGAAGTGATGGGGGTGGCCCACATGCCCCACACCAATAAAAAAAAATTAATTTGTTTATTACAAAAAAAAAAATTATTGTTTTCTTTTAAATATATATCTATATTAAAATAAGCTCCATTGGGAAAATACAACAATGGTCATTTGTCCGTCAATTTTAACTCTATATTTCTATTGCGATGGTCATATGGCCATCATTTTTTTTCCAAAAAACTATGTAATTTCCCTTTAAGAGCAGTTTTCTTCCATAGGCCATATCTTTTGCCCACAGTGTTGAAATCGGGAAAACGAGATATCATCGAAAAGAGGACTCAAAGCACTTTCCAGTGGTGTAGTTATTTTTTCAATATTTTTTTTCAAGTCCCTATTATTTCTAGTCAAATTTAAATATTCTTTTCTAGAGTTGCCTTTAGTTTTTTTGGCATAACTTTTGCATACAATGTTGAAAATGGGAAAACGAGATATCGTCGAAAAGTTGGGTCTGAGATCTTCACAGTGTTGTAGGTGGTTTCTAGATTTGAGCTTTTATTTTTTCCATAAATCCTTGTTCTCAACAATAGTCTTTTTTGGACCTTGTGGGCTCACATTTCATGTATTTATCATCTATAAATGCATTGAGATAAAGTTCATTTGTATTGCACCTATATTATGGGATCTTGTACATCACTTTGTGCCTTACTATACTCACACTTTGGTGCAAGGGCACCAAGTCCATTTTTTGTGAATATGGTCATGTGATAGGTTTTAGGGGTTTGGAGTCTTTTTTTCATGTAAATAAGGTCATAATAGACCATTCTTGATGTAAATGAGTCATGTTGGTTTCATCTTGCAAAAGTTGTCAATATGTTCAAATGATGTCAAAATGTAATATTGTAAAAATACAAAAAAAGGCAAAATAGAGAAGCCCAATGGTCATGGGGTTCAAATTTTGGTTGGAGTTGGTTGAATGAGTTATTTTTTGGTGTGTCAAGTTTAAAAAGGCCTTGGAAGGCTCAAGGCAGGGTTGGAATGTTGTATTTGAAGTTGAATCAATAACAATACATTGTTTTTCCTTGCATTTTACTTGTAATTTATTGTTGCAAACCTTTGTATGGGTATGTAGTGTACAGTAATGATTTAAAATCCCTTGACTTCAATGAAGGCCTAAGATAGTTTCATTTTTTTTGTGGTTTGGTTGAATTCCATAGAGATATCTGGCTTTTACAAGTATTTTTTTGTAGGTGGGTCTGTAAAACCCTGTTTGAGGGTTTGTGAGAAAACAAAATGCATTAAACACCCATTCCACCATTGTAATTGCTTGTAACTTGGTGGAATGGGTGCATTAGAGTATATTTAGGTGTTTATGGATGTTTCAAGAGCAGGGAAGGTTGTTGGAAGGATTTTTTATGTTGCCCTAGTTAGGATTTCAATGAGTTTTGGCTTAAAGTTGATGGCTACATGTTGGGTTTTTCTTTAAATTCAATGAAGAAGGTTGGGAGTTGTTTTGAAAAGCATGTGTAGACCATATAGGGTGTATTTGAAGAGTTGAAAAAGTGAAATTGGGCTTGCAACACATAGTTTTAATAAACCCTCATTGTGCAAGCCTAAATTGGCCTAAAGCAAGGGTTTGGTGATTTGGTGAACTAGTAGTTGTTTCTCTTGATAGAAATTGTTGTTTCAAAGCTTTTGAAACCTAGTTGAGGCCTTGCAATAGATATTTGTGTTTGGAAGAAGGTTTAGTTTTCTATTGCTTTGAGAAAGTGGCCTAATTGGCTTAAGGGGGCAGTGTAGCAACAATGATTTGGGGTTGATGGTCCAACGTGACCTTATGAAGTTTTAAGATATGTTATGTAAGAGGATAATGGGTGTATGAAACACCTTTTGGTTTCTCGATTGGAGGCCTTTCAAGAAAGTTGTGAAGGGAAAATAGGGTATGCTGACCTACTAGAAGAATATGAAGGAACGGAGGAATAAGGACAAGTTAGGGTTTTAAATATTGGAAAATTGTTTGAAAAGGTTTGAATTGTGATTGTTGGAAGTTTTCCTCCCTACTCTGGCTGTCAATTTTTTTCTAGCAAAATGTGTAATTGCCCTTTAAGAGCAGTTTTCTTCCAGAGGCCATAACTTTTTCCCACGTTGTCAAAATCGAGAAAACAAGATATCATCGAAAAGAGGACTTAGAGCACTTTCTAGTGGTGCAGGTATTTTTTGAAGATTTTTTCTTGGGTCCCTATTATTTTCAGTCAAAGTCAAATATTCTTTTCTAGAGTTTCCTTCAGTGTTTTCAACATAACTTTTGCATACGATGTCAAAAATGGGCAAACGAGATATCATCGGAAAGCTAGTTCTGAGATCTTCACAGTGTTCCAGGTGGTTTTTAGATTTGGTTTTTGGTTTTTTCCAGAAATCCTTCTTCTCATTTGTAGTCCTTTTTGGACCTTATGGGATCACATTGCATGTATTTATCATTTATAAACTCACTAAGATAAAGTGTCTTTGTATTGCACCTGTATTATGGGATCTTGCACATCAGTTTGTGCTTTACTGGATTTGCACTATGATATAAAGTTCCATGGGGGTTGATGTTTTCCTTTGTTTTTCCTTCATACCTTTATCATGCGTGTGTGCCTTGGTTTGCACACCCTTTATATATGCTTGTACTTTCATGTATGCACATTCAGATGTTCTTGGTTCTTTATCATGCACTACATTTAGGCATTCAATTTTAGTGTACCTGTCATACCTCTCCCTTGTCAGCATTATGGGGGGGTTTCTACTATTGGTGCTAATGCTTCCTTGGTTTCGCATTGTAGTGAGCTATGTATACAGTATTTGTTCCTATGTACTAGGCGAATGCAGTGGCTAGTTACCCATGCATTTTGGTGAGATGGAGTACTTACCATATGGACACTCTTGCATTCCTATTTCTGGAGGCGACCTTCTAGTTTTTACTTTATCAATTCTTCAAACTATTGGTACTTGTGCCATATGTATCTTTGAGTTCTTGATGTTTTCCTTGGTTTTCCATCAGATTCGAGTAGTGTCATTGGGGGAACTCATAAAGATTCGAGTCTTCTTGATCTTGATCATCATATGTTTCAATGGAGGTTCTTCTTTCAGCATTTCAGTAGTCATTCTACAAGAGTGTTTGCTACTTCTTCATGCTTCAATGGTGTTTTTTGCACCATCCTTTATTCTTATCTTTTGGGATAATTTCTTCTTGGTTGGAGGCTTCTTCATCCTTCACTCTTGTTGGAGGCTTCTTCAGTCCTTCACTCTTGTTTGGAGGCTTCTTAGTCCTTCACATTTATTTCTCTTTTGGAGAGGATTTTTTCCCATGAGGTTTTCTCCTTTTCTCTTGTTGTGAGAGATCTTTTACATTTGTACATGGGTACCTCATCAGGCCTAGTTGTTGGGACCCATCTTTGCTTTCATGCATTTATCCTTAGTTTTTTAGCTTCTCCCTAAGTTCAACTTAAGGGGGGTGTTAGAGTAATAGGTTGTTTACTTAATTAATTTAATCATATTGATTAATTAATTAAGTCACCTTTACTTTATTTCACTTAAGCTAAACTTAGGCCTTTTAATAATTAATTAATAATTAATTATTCATTCTATGGTTTTCACTTTAGGGTTTCAATCTCCTTTCTTAAGGATTGATCTCTTTGTAATTATTTAATTCTTCTTTATGCAATTTTTGCTTCAAGATTGCAAAGCACCTTGTTTGTGTTTTAGTATCTCTTCTACGTGATAGGTTATTTTCTTGCAAGTGTTCACTGGGTTTTGTGAGTTGGTTTATCAACTTCAACAAAATTTGACAATCAAATGACCATCATCTAACATTGTGTTAAATTTGGCATTTAGTTGGTCGTTGGTATTTAACATCTTAAATTTGATGGCCAAATGACCATCGTCTCACATTGTGTTAAATTTTGCATTTAGATGATCATCGTTATTTATTGTCTTAAATTTGATGGCCAAACAGCCCTCAGCAGGTCACTCAATTTGGACCCCTTCTCTGTTACCAATTTTTTTTTTGGAGGAAAACTTTGAAGGCTCATAACTTGGTCATACAAACTCCTTTTTTCAAGAATTTTTTTTTGATTTGGGGTAGAATTTCACATTCTTTGCAGTGGTGTAATTATATTTTGATTTTGGTGCCTGGTTTTTTCAAAAATTACAGATTCTCAAAGGTGTTGCTAATTCATTCTCATTTTCAAAACTTTTGGGGCTTCGTTCTTGCTCCTACACTAACATTTTTGAGTGATTTTTTTTTTAAAGTGCATAATTTTTCATGTACTTTCTAGTGGTATGATCATATCGATCTCATTTTTGTAAAAAAAATACTTTGAGATTGAGGCTAAATTTGGCAATCTGTATGCACTAAGATCAAGTCCACTTCACTATTTTTGGTAAGTGGCATCTATAATCATACTAAATATAAAGTGCCACAAATCATATTTTCCTGGGAGGTTTCATGATTGAGTAATTTGGAGAGGTAATATTTTTCCTTTGATGGCCTATGTCTCTTGATTGGTCTATTGTGTGACTAAAGTTGAGTTTAATATGGGCATCAAAAATCATTCTGCTGTAATAAGGTTAAATTTATGGAACTTTAAGGCTTGATGAGATTGAATCCTAACACATTGTAGGTGGCTTAATATTTTTCCATATCTTCATGGACTAGTTCCTAAACCTTCATCAAAATGGAAGAGAGTTGTGTGGGACATGAAAACAAAACATATCCCAGGAGTAATTAGTTTTAGTTGTGATATTGAGACACAAATGGCCACTGATGGTATTGAGATCCCTTGTGACCTTATGACCAAACTTTGGGAGATGTATGGAGACTCGAACGAACCTCCATTCCTAGAGGATCCTGTTACATATTGTCTTGTTCCACTTGCATATTTTTGACCTATTGATGATAAAACAATTGAAACACTTGCTCATTGGGAAATGTATGGTAATTTTTATGACACGTAACCTTCTCCTTCTCCTTCTCCTCCTATAGAGACATCTATTGATACTTCAATTTATATGGCTCCTAATCTAGATTTAGAGTGTTCGTCTTCTTCATCTATGAGTCAACATCTTGAGGCTAAGGGTTCTTGTAATCCAACATTGGAAAAAGAATCTAGTTCATCATGTTTTGAGGACACAATGGGGGATGGTAGGTGTAGTTGAATGACATGAATTGAGATATCATCTCCTTCATCTACTATTGTACTTGAGAATGCCTATGATTCCACAATTTTGGTTCCTTGTGATTTAGTGCAGCAAGACATTCATCGTCTTCTAGAGATAGCTACTTGGGATGAGTACTTGACAAACATTGCTAGTTTGTTTTGTGAATCTTGCATTTCAAATTTTGGAGATGCTATTGATTGCATTAATCTTCTCTTTGATGGAGATGATCCTCCTTCAATTGTTGTGAGGGAACACTTTGACCCTCTTGTTCATTCTCTACATGATCATTATTTGCAATTTGATGTGAGTGTGGATACTTTTGGACATCATTTTGAGAAGGATTCTTTGTCTTCAAAGGAGGTATATTTGTCTTTGGATTGTGTTCTACAATCGTTTCTAAGAGATTTTGGATTGTCTTCTTCAGTAGTGTGGCCTAGAATGCATGTTTGGAGAGTGAACTTTCAACATCGACATGGAGACATTTGAGCATTCTTCAGAGACATCATCCATCATCCAACTTCCTGACATCTTGCATAGCATCTTGGTTTTGTTTCTTCCTAAGGGGAGGAACATTGTTCAATGATTTTGGATCATCTTATACATTCAATGTCGAGCTTCTGCAATCATTGTAGGTGACTCAACATTGAGGGGGGAACACATGGTCTCTCTTCTACTTCTCTCTTATGGGGGGAATTTTTCCTTGCATGGGGTTTTATCCTTCTCATTCTTTATTAAGAGCATTTTGTTTTGTTTTCTATCTCTCTTTTGGGGAGGAGTTTTGTCACACTAGGTTTTCTCCTTTTCTCTATTTGTGAGAGATTGCATTGGATTTGTACATGGGTACCTAACATGGTCTCGTAGATGGGACTAATCTTTTTTTCATTTGCATAACAACTACACTCCTTAAGTTGTGCTTATCGGGGGGGTTGGTGTGAATGGGGTTATTTCTTAACTAGTTATTAGTGAGGACCTGTTTACATTATTATAAGTTTACATAGGAGTTAAGTTTCCTAGTTGTCATTTCTAGAAGTTAGTTATAATAGGGCCATGTCTCATTATTTAATTTTAGTTATCTAGGCATTTAATAATTCTCTCATGCATTTAATATTTTGCATTGAGGGTTTAATGCTTTTGTCTTAGGTTGTTATGACTTACTTGTCTCATGTGATAGGATTAAGACACTTGTCATGATCTTGTTTAATCTTATCTCTTTCCTTGCCTATATAAGTAAGGCTTCATATGTACATATCAATCATCCAAAGCTCAGTTGAGTGTTGTGTAAGTCCAATATATCATTGCAATCTTGAGTATTTCATATTGGCCACATCTTTCATCCATTGTTGAAATTTAATGTTCTTGCTAAATTCCCTCTTGTGGAAGGTTATTTTTGGTTTTTGCAGATGATCCTAGAGGCTTGAGTCCTTGAGTAACTCAAACATGTTCTATGAGCTATAGCTCAGCTCCTACAATATGGTATCAAAGCTTTAGAGTTGCAAAACCCCTTCTCAAATTTGAGAGTGATTTGAGCTTGACCTTTTGCAAGGTGTGTATTGGAGAAAAATGAACCTCACGATTGCATCTACAAGGCCCAAAAATACCCCATTTTTATATACAATACTTCATTTTTTTGTGTAGGAAAAAAATAGTTTTTTCGCATGAGTATCTTAAATTTGAGGGCCAAATGACCATCAGAAAACACTTTGTTAAATTTGATGACCAAATGACCATCGTCTAACACTATGTTAAATTTGATAGTTAGTCGATCATTGGTATTTGTTGTCTTAAATTTGATGACCAAACAGCGCTCAACGGGTCACTCAATTTGGACCCCTTCTCTGTTGGTAGTTTTCACTTTGGAGGAAAACTTTGAAGGCTCATAACTTGGTCATACCGACTCCATTTTTAAGCAATTTTTTTTATTTGCGGTATAATTTCATGTTCTTCACAGTGGTGCAATTAGATTTTGATTTTGTGGCTTTTTTTTTCAAAAATTGTAGATTCTCAGAGGTATTGCTTAGTTGTTTTCATTTTCAGAACTTTTGGGGCTCCATTATTACTCCTACGGTAACATTTTTTAGTGATTTTTTTTAAAGTGTGTTGGTGTAAATAAGTATTTTACTTATTACACTTTACTTAAGCTTACTTAGGGAATGCATATCATTATAGGTTGCACTTGTGACATTTATTTATTTGCATCTTGCATCTAGGTTTGTGCATATATTGAGAGATATGAGTTGGACACTTAGGGAAGTGTGTGTAAGAGAAATTCCACTCTTTGTGGTGTGATCTAGTTATCAGCTTTTTATCTCCACTTTTCATGGCATGATAATTCCACTTTAGGTGGGTAATCCACCTTTCATGGAATTATCTATTATTTCTTTCTACCTACCTTGGAGTTGATTGGGACACTTGTCTCATTCATGGCCCTTCATTGTGTCCTAGCTTGCCTTTATAAGCAAGCCTTGTACATGCTTGTAACTGTACATCTTCATGCATATTGAGAATACAATCATCATATTCTTTGATCTTCTCTCTCTTTTGTGCTATCTTTAGTCTCTTGATCCTATTGTTGCTTTTCATATGTTCTTACATGGTATTAGAGTGGTTGGAGGTTCTTTGGATAGCCATTATTGGGAGATCTTTGCACGTTTGAAGGTGGTCAAGAGGAAAATCTAAGGAGCAGCAACATTTTGATGTGTCCTAGACTAGATCTAACCTCAAATTCAGATTCAGAAGGTTGTTTTTAGTAAGGATAGCCTTTAGTTTCGTCAAAATCGGACATCGGGAGCTCTAGATCCAAAAAATTTGCCAATTTGGGTATTTTTTCAATTTTTTGAATTTTTCTATAGTTCTACAAAAATATCAGTTGAAATTTTTTGAAATTTTTTTTTTTTAAATTTCAATTTGTCATTGTAAAAGTTTTTTATTGAAAAATCAAAAAAAAATTATTTCCAAATATATTTTTTGAAAAGTTTGTAAAAAGTTTATAAAAATTTAAAAAAAATGTATTGGCCACGGTACACAGTACCGCAGACCAGCAAAGGCAGGGTACTGGTGTGTACCTATCGGCTCCACCACCATTCACCACATGGCCTATCGACTGCAACCCCCACACACAATCCATCAATGACTGACAAAGAAATTCAGCCGGGTATTCCTAGCAACCGACAAAAGCAGTCCACCAATGGCACCTCTTCCATCCACCCAACAAGCAGCCGAAAATGTCTCCCATCGGTAGTGGCCAATTTTATAAACTTTGGCAGGCATTTTTTATTCTGGCATCCTCCTCAGCGGCCGGTAAAAATCCAGTGATCACTTTGCAGAGCCGACAATCATCAATAAATAATTTGGTGATTCTGAAGATTCTAGTGGACCTTGAGCATATTTTCTCATCCTTTGAGAATATTCTGGAATAGGTAAAGTATATTTTGGCCAAGGACAAGTATATATCGACAATTGGCAATTTTCGGCATGACGAGCAAGAAGCCATCAAATTCAAGCTCATGCAAACTCCTGACAGCCAAATGATCGTCAAATTTAATCACATACATCACTGACGTCAACATCACATCAACGATGATGTTAGCGTGCTTTTGGAGATCTTGGACCCCCTCTTTAATGGAGTTTTCAATTTTGGAGCTCAACTTCACAGGCCCATATCTTGCTCATTTTAGCTCCTTCTTTTGAGTAATTTTTTTTATTTGGGCTAATTTTTTGTGTACTTCACAGATGTGTGCTCAGTTTCTAATTTTGGTGGATAGATTTTCAGAATTTTTAGTTTTTCAACATTGTACCTATATAATCCTCATTTATGCAACTTATGAGGCTTCGTACAGGCACATACGAACTCCTTTACAGGTGTCATTTTTTTTTAAAGTGCATGATTTTTTGTCTACTTCTTGAATCTACAATCAATTTGAAGCGATCTTGAGTGGATTTTGTACTTTCAGCATATGGTCATTTTTTGGCCTATTTGGCACTTATATTGCATAGATATGAGTTAGGTCTTTGCTTCATGTTCTAGTCTATTCTCAGCCTATTTGCAACAAGTTGTAAATCAAAAATCATAAGTCCACTTAGCCAAGTTGCAAGTGGCCTATTGTACATGCACTACATTATAAAGTGCCAAAATCATCTTTTTGGGGGGGGTACTTTGATTGAGTGAATTTAGGGGGGTGTCTCTTGTGTGATTGTTCCTATTTTCTCTCTTGTTCTCTTGCATTCCATCATGGGTTCATCTAAAGTTCCACTCTTAACTACACATAATTATGCTACATGGAAAATATGTGCATGGAGTAAACTAATGGAAAAAGGTTTAATTTATTACATTGATGGAACCATAACTGCACCATTGGATCCTAAGGTAGATCCAACTGCATATATGGATTGGATCACTAAAAATTCTATGGCATTGGGTACACTTAGAAAGTTCATTTTAGATGATCTCATTTTCCATGTTGATAAATGTACTACAGCCAAGGAAACTTGGGATAAGCTTGCTACTTTGTATGGAAAGGTTGATAAGGTTAAGGGATACAAGCTTGAACATGATCTCCTAAGCCTTGATCCCAAGGATTTTGACACCATTCAAGATTATTTCACTAAGGAAAATGAGCTAAGATCACAACTAAAAGATTGTGGTATTGAAAAAGAGAATGATCAATTGGTCTTCAACTTGTTGGACAAGCTTCCAGTCGAGTATACAGCCTTTGTTTCTAGTTTTCAAACTCAAAGATTGACAATTAGCAACTTCACATCACCATCTTTTGAGGCTCTCATAGATCTTTTGATTCTTAAGCAAAATAAGTTGATGAAAATGGGCATTCTCAAGTCTTCAACTTCGAAAGCATTGTTGGTCAATCATGGAAACACAAGCAAGGCAAAGGGAAAGGCCAAAAGTAATCTTCACCAAAGCCACAAGGAGAGAACAAACAATCCACTCCTCCACAACAAGGCTCATCATCATTTTCTTGAAAGAACAACAATTCAAGCAAGGAGAAACCAACATGTGCATATTGCAAAAAGTTTGGTCATGAGGAGCATCGTTGTCATGTTAAGAAAATTGATGAGTTTAAAAACATCCTCAAGAAGAACAACATCAACTTTCCAAATGCATATCGGGAGAAGGACTCATCTCCTTCCACTTCTACTTATAGGGGAAAAGGCACAACTCTCATGGAAACAACATCAAGCTCATCTCCTTCATCTACATCATCTCAATATGAGAAACATAAGGGGAAAGCATTTCTTACAATTGCAAATTCCAATTCAAATAGGTGGATCCTTGATTCAGGAGCTTCACATCATATGACTTCTTCCAAGGATATGTTCTCTTCATTTGATTCTTGTTCATCACCACCCATTTTAATGGCCAACAACACTTCTTTGGCAGTTTGTGGGAAGGGGTCTATTGACATTGAAGGTGGGGCATTTAATGATGTTCAATGTGTGCCTACTTTGTCAAGGAACATCCTTTCCATCTATCAGATTACACATAGTGGTTCAGGAAAGAGTGTAGAGTTCACACCAGATTCTGTCATTGTTCAAGATTTGCATAGCAGGGCTCTTGTTGCAGTTGGGGAGGTTGATAATCATTCTTAGTTCTACACCTTCTCATATTTTGCTCCTACTAATGATTTAGTTCACCCTAGTATGGACACACTTGAGGAGAATGAGTATGGTTACTTGAATCTTGGAGTGCTTACTACTCCTAAGGTTCTTGAGCCTATTGTTGATATTCCATCTCCTACATTGAATGATGCACCTAATGATACTTGTGTTCTGCCAATTTCAATGCCTTGTGATTCAGTGCAATAGTGCATACCTTGTCTTCTAGCAGCAGCTTCATGGGATGACTACTTGACAAATATTGGCAGCTTGTTTGTGGAGTCCTACATTGAAGATTTGGGAGACACATTTGATTACTTACATCTTTTCTTTGATGAAGGTGATTCTTCTTTAGTTGTTGCGAGGGAACACTTTGGCCCTCCTCTACATGATAAGTCTTTTGAGGTTGATGTGAGTGTGGATGCATATGTACAATAGTTGGAGTAGGCCACTTTCTCTCCTAAGGAGACACTTGCGTCTTTGGATTATGTTCTACCTTCATCCTTGCTATATCTTGAGTTTTTTTTTTTAGTGGATGGGAGTGTTGTTGCAAAGGGTTTCTCACAAGTTCTAGGAAGTGACTACACTTTGACCTTTGCACTTTCCCTTGCAGCTTCACATGGTTTGGGAAAGGCATCTCTCAGCATCACTATAGGGAAATTTGAGTAGATTTCAAAGACTCCTTACATTTTGAGGGTTCTTCCTTCACTTTTGGATTGGGGAGACTTCATTCATGCACCTTTGGTATTGTTTCTTCCTAATGGGAGGAATTTTGTTCGACACTTTTGGAGCAGCTTCTTCATTCCTTCTTGAGCATCTTCCATGGGTGAAAATTGTACATTGAGGGGGGGCTACTTTGTCTCTCTTCTTCTCTTGTATGGGGGGGACTTTTTCCTCACATGGGGTTTTTTCCTTCTCATATTGTGTTCATAGGCTTTTATATTTCATCTCTCTTTTGGGGGGTAGTTTTTTTCCCACTGGGTTTTTCTATCTTTACTCTGCTTGTGAGAGATTGCATTGCATTTGTACATGGGTACCTAACATGGCCCAGTTGTCGGGACCCATCTTGCATCTTATCTTGCATGGTTAGCTTGAGTCTTCATTCCCCAAGTTGCACTTAAGGAGGGGTGTTGACTGATGTAAATATGTATTTTACTTATTACACTTTACTTAAGCTTACTTAGGGAATGCATATCATTATAGGTTGCACTTGTGACACCTAGTTATTTGCATCTTGTATCTAGGTTTTTGCATATATTGAGAGATATGATTTGGACACTTAGGGAAGTGTGTGTAGGAGAAATTCCACTCTTTGTGGTGTGATCTATTTATCACCTTTTCATCTCCACTTTTTGTGGCATGATAATTCCACTTTAGGTGGGTGATCCACCTTTCATGGAATTATCTATTATTTCTTTCTACCTGCCCTGCACTTGATTGGGACACTTGTCTCATTCATGGCCCTTCATTGTGTCCTAGCTTGCCTTTATAAGCAATCCTTGTACATGCTTGTAATTGTACATCTTCATGCATATTGAGAATACAATCATCATATTCTCTCATCTTCTCTCTCTCTCTTTTGTGCTATCTTTAGTCTCTTGAACCTATTGTTGCTTTTCATAAGTTCTTACAAAGTGCATCATTTTTCATGTACTTTCCAATGGTATGATTGATTGATCTCATTTTTAGTAAAAATTTTACTTTGAGCTTGAGACCAAATTTGGCAATCTGTATGCACTAAGATCAAGTCCACTTCCCTCTTTTTGGCAAGTGGCATCTATAATCAAACTAAATATAAAGTGCCAAAAATCATATTTTCGAGAAGTTTCATGATTGATTAATTTGGGGGGGGGAATCTTTTTCCTTTGTTGGCCTGTGTCTCTTGATTGGTCTATTGTGTGACTAAAGTTGAGGAGTTTAATATGGGCATAAAAAATCATCCTGTTGTAATAAGGTTAAATTGATGGAACTTTTATTCTTGGTGAGATGGAATCCTAACACATTGTAGGTGGCTTAATCTTTTTCCATATCTATATGGATTGATTCCTAAACCTTCATCAAAATGGAAGAGAGTTGTGTGGGATATGAAAATAGAACATATACTGGGAGTAATTGGTTGTAGTTGTGATATTGAGACACAAATGTCCACTAATGGTATTGAGATCCCTTGTGACCCTATGACCAAACTTTAGGAGATGTACTAAGACTCGAATGAACCTCCATTCCTAGAGAATCTTGTTACAGATTGTCTTGTTCCACTTTCAGATTTTTGACCTATTGATTATAAAAAAACTAAAACACTTGCTCATTGGGAAAGTTATGGTAGTTTTGATGACACATGACCTTCTCCTTCTCCTCTTATAGATATATCTATTGAGACTTCAATTTCTACGACTCCTAATCCAAATTTAGAGGATTCATCTTCTTCATATATGAGTCAACATCTTGGGGCTGAGGCCTCTTGTAATCCAGCATTGGTCTTCTTTTGGGCTGAGCTGCTTTATGTCTGTATACTATTGGCTCAGTTGTTTTGGCCTTTTTTGAAGGCTCAAAAGTGGGTGAGCGATTGGCTTGTTGCTGGGTTTTTTCTATGGAAACCCAGATGAGTTCTTATATGAATGTTGATAAGGTGAACCTATGGTATTTACTTGAGACTCTTCTCCTTGTCCACAATTTACTTTTGGTGTAGTGTTTATCAAAGGATGTTACAGACCCAATGCACTCAACATCAAAATAACCCTTATTGCACAAGGGAGCACACCTACATATCATGATAATCATTCATCAACTAGTTACTATGAAAAACCTTGCACATGGGCAAAGAACAAGAACGTCACTAATGATGGTGTCATTGATTCTAAAGTTATTATTAGTTCCCCAAGGAAAAACACACAATCATATCAATAATTGCAAGTCAATAACCAAAATAGCACACAAGCCAACACATCATCACAACAACCCAACAATCAAGCAGTCAACAACTTGAATACTCAAGGGGGACCACCTAATAGAGCCCTCAAAATGCTTGACATTTTGAGTCTTTTATGCTTGTTATTCACATGTCAAATGTACCCATCATCAGGGTTTAAGGGTTTTATTTGGTTAGTCTTGTCTTCAATTCTTCATCCTTGAGCATTCTAATTTCACGTTGATTGGTTTTCCTGGTTGTCGGTCTCTTTAGTCATCTTTTAAACCATCAACATACATCTATTACTGGCCCCGAAGTCTTAAGGTTGTTGGTCATATTGATTCATCCTCATAACATGTTTTAAATTTTTATTTATGAATTAAGTCATTAACTCATGAGGGTGTCTTTCTCGTCGGCCTAGTCCAGGCCCCTTTTATAAATAACTTTGTTTCATGCATAGGTTGAATAGTTACCAGATCACGGGGCTCCATCTGGGTCATTCCCCATTGGCTCGCCCATTTGAAGTGCATACAAGTTAAATGTTGCGAGGTTAGTGAGATGTCGCCATGTGTGAGTGGCCCCACCCACTATGTCACATCTCAACACCTAAAACCTTGAGATCAATGGTGCCAATAGAGCGATGAAAGGTGATCACCACCATTCCCCACTAGCTCACAGAAATGAGATGCAAGCTCTTTAAGAATGACGAGACCTACGAGAAGCTGCCACGTATACTCTACAAATGCAGGCAAGTGGAGCCCACAAGTACACAATAATGTCTCATCAGCGAATTCCTATTGGCCATTCATCTAAGTTAGATCAACGAGGAAAATTCAAACAATCTTGACTCGATTAGAGTCGTTCAAGAGGCCAAACTCAGTTGTAAATCAATGGCTCATATTCAAAAGTTGCAAAGTACACCCATTGCAATTCTTTTGCTTCATGCAAGTAAGCATTAATGGCGGAAGTGACCCGATAGCCTCATTCAATCTCTATCAAAAATTTTGTGCGGTCAATTCTTGCTCACTTGAGAACTAGAGATGTGTCCTAGACAATACGAGGAGCTGATAAATGAATTGCAGAGATTATACCAACTGGCAATAAGGCTAGACACAGTTGAAAGCAATATGTACCATAAACACAAAGTCACACCTTTTCAGTTTTCTGAGTTAGGATTTGCTTTTATTTGTTTTAAAATGAATGTGTTTGCTTCTTCTACTTTCATTGTTTTAAAATTAGGGTTAATTTGTGTCTTTAAAAATCCTCGACCCTGTAAATTACTAAAATTAACTCTTGTCCGGAGCCATAAATTGCAATTAGGAGTCAAATAGTAAATCTCCTATGCTAGAATTTTCTTTGTGCACACAAACCCATGGCTCCCAAAGCATCTAGTGCTTCTTCTTCTTTCACCCAGCCTAGAACCCTATCTTAGGATGTTATCGATTTGCTACCCCAGTCTACTAGTAAAAAACCAGAGGGAAGGGCTTTGTTTCGTGGCTCAACTATGAAGGAGGGTTTGATTGATAAGGCATGTTTCATTAAAGATGTCGAAGTACCTTATATTGGGTAGCAGATGTTTCAACATTGGTTTGGGAATAGAAATCTCAGGTATCCTTTTAGTAACCCATGGGATTTGAATATGGGAAAATTGATTATCCCTAATGTGTACATGGATGTGGACCTCTTGAAGGATATTCCATCAAAGTATGATCCAATTTCTAGGGTGGTTAGAGCATATGATGGGGTGGTGATTTCAAAAGTAACCTATGAAGAAATTGAAAAGGTGTTTGACCTACATGAAAGGAATTCAAGTATGCGTCCTTTGAATATGAATACAATCGTAACAAAATATAACAACACCAAGGTATTCATTAGGTCAAGAATGTTTCCCTCACACACTGCAATTGTTGGAATTGGGAATCAAAGGAGAAAGGTCAAGATTGGTGATGGGGAGCTTGTACCCTTCCCAATGAGTTATTTTTCCAGTTATTTCAAAAAGACTGTTTTCTACCAAATTGTAGGTGTAGATCCACTTGGTACATTACAACTAGAGTACAATTACCTGGCTGCACATATGCAACACCCACCATAGAGTATGATTTATGACTATGGAACATACTTGGCTAATTGTATCCATGAGGGCTTAGTTGAACTAAAAGGAGGAAAACAGTGGGTGAAGTTCTAGTGGTATTCATTGTTGATGCATATATTTCTATACAATAGATAGAAGGTCTTTGAGAAGGCAATTACATTAGAAAGGAAGAAAGATAACATTGATTTTCCTATTCAATGTTGGACCCGTATCTTGGACAAAGATGATAAGAAGTATAATTTTTTGATGTTTATAAATGCTTTTACATCCAAGATAAGAAATGCTCTAGTGTACCGACCATCTATGATTCCCAAGGAAATCCATGAGTTCTTGAGATTGAGGAGCTAAGGCTAGATTTTAATTTGAGTCACAATTGGGGAGATTTTATTTTATATCCTAATAAAACAATTCTGAAGGTATATGGTAGTAGGTTAGGCCCACATATTCTACCTACAGAGGTTTCCCTAAGAATAGGTTTTCTTGAAATCATGAGGTAGTTGGGAGCTGCATAAGAAGCACATATGCCTGAGTCAGCATGGAAGGGGTCCTTCTTCCCAGAGTGGATTGTATTTGTAGATTATGTTGTGACTAAAGGGGGATTGAAAGGAATAGAACAATTGCTAGCTCCTTATGAACTACTAACTATGGATCCAAGGAATCATGATCCAGAAGGTTTCATAGGCAGACTTAAAAGTGATAAGAAATTGGGTACCTTTGTGCATACTTTTAATTTCTTGGAGGATGTCATCAGGAATGTTGTCGACACTGATGAACAAGATGAAAGAAAGGTAAAGTACTTGGCTTATAGAAAGATGGTAGAAGCTAGGAAGAAGAATAACCCTCAATATGACCTGCTACCAAATATACAAGGTGATTTCAATAGGGCTATGTATGTCATGGACAACTTTGAGAATGTTGTGGGTGTTTTAAGAGAGCAGTGGGAGGTTCCTAATAAAGGAAAGGCAATGGTGGTGTTAGCTCTCAAAAACGTAGGTAAGAATACCTCAAGAGGTTGCCAATCTCTTGGTACGTTTTAGGGTAACAGACAAGGCCAAATGGTTTAGACCTTCTACACTTCAAGTGCTGCCAAACCTAGGTGGGTGTACCTATGTGAATAATGCAGACTTAAGGTTGTATGACTTGACTGAATTGATGGATCTATTACAATGGCACAAATGTAATAGATGAAAGCTTGCTAACTATTCCTACTCCTAATATTGAATTTGAAATGTGGATGGTTTAATAAGGTTTCATGAAATTCTAAGATATGAATAGTGTGACTAGTGCCTACTTCTGTTGGGCTAATGGAGTCAAGATTTGTATAATGGGTGACTTGCTTAATGGCTATAATTCAAATTGCTTGGCACTTGTGACTGTTTACAGCTTGTGTAAACGTGCAAAAGTGTAATTACCAAGTTCTTCTTAATTATCCAAATGTCCTTTTCCAAATTACTGTGATTAATCAAAAGGATTTAATCCTGTCTTGCAAGAACCAATTAATTAACCACACAAGAGCAACAAATGTGCTTTGATAAATTGAAGAATATCCTTGATATTTCAATTTAAATAATCAAGAAATGACAACCTTGGAGACAACCAGATAATGTTTTCAATAAATTTGACAAACAATTGACACCATAATTGGATCACCAGATGAATACATTCTTCTCCATTATATAATTTTAAAAGATCTTACAATACATATCATGATGTTTTATTTCAGCAACTGTTCAAACTTCAAACTATCTAACCTACTACTTATTTCTCCTAAATCTAATATCTTTTTGATACAATTTTACTTTACATATATACATCATATTAGGGTTATGGCCCTTCACACGCCTGTCTATTCACTGCAGCTCTTTGTTCAATTGTCTTCATTAAAATATTTAATTAATTGCCTTTTGGAAAATTAAATATTTTGATCTTCGTTATCTTAGTTCCTTGTGAAGAATAATTATTTCATAATAAAATTTTGGTATCTTAACAATCTTCATTAATCCTTT
>VDFB02033242.1:0-94410 GCA_007258455.2 Sequoia sempervirens
AGTCAATTATCTATCTAAAAGTAGGAAATGAAGAAAATAAGAGACTAGAAGACCAACTTCGACAAGAAAAAGATTCAAGAGACAAGGTATGTTTAGATTTTACAAAAGTTTTGTTAAAATTTGATGAGACAAGAAATCATCTTGTTAACTTAAAGAGTCAAGTTGATGAATCTAACAAATTTATTATTAGTCTAAAGATAGAAATACAAGAAGCCAAAAGGATAGTTTATTTTACAAAATCTGACCTTGAAATCAAAACTAGTGAATGTCAAGATATTGAAAGTGAAATAGTCACTTTGAGGAAAGATCTTGAAAACTTCAAGTTTCAAAAATTTGAGAAAGGTGCTGATGTGTTAAATAACATGTTGAGTAGTCAAAAGAATCACAAAAACTATTTTGGTTTGGGATATGAAAAAGGACAATGCTCTAAAGTTGGAAGAACCCATAGGTAGAAAATAAATCTATATGATTACTTTAGAAGATCAAATGAAGAGAAAGAAGGATCAACTAATGAATCTACTCAAGATGGTAAAAAGAATAATAGTCAAGGACAACATGCTTCAAAAAGTGAAGATAGTAAGAAATCAGAAGAGAAATTTTTTGATGTCGGAAGAAGAACTCCATCTATTAGGCAAAGCATTCAATAAGGTATAATTATTCCCAATTTCATGGTTATTGTTATTCGTATCATAAATTTGGTCATAGAGTAAGAGATTGTAGATGTCATAAAAGAAATTTTTCTAGATGGACTAATGATAATTCTTATAGCCTGTCAAATTAAGGTTATAACAATGTTTGCTATAACTGTAATAAAATTGGCCATCTAGCAAGAAATTGTTGGATGCATGGAAGATATGATTATAGAAATTCAAGAAATATATATCATTATTCTTCTAGCAATATCATATGTTATAAGTACAATAGTGTTGGACATAGAGCCAAGTTTTGCAGAAGTAAATCGTTGAAATCACCTAAGCAAGAAGATATTCTAAGCAAGTAAAAGAAAGAACCTAGTAAGGTGTGGAGAAAAAAAGAAGTCAAGAAGAAGGAGAAACTAATCTTGTGCATATCACACAAGAGACTTCATAAAGTGCTTGAAAAACCAACATGAGGTAAGGGGGAGCAGGTTAATGTTTTACCCTATAGCCCTGAAAGAAGACAAGGAAGCTATGTGTAAGACTATGCACTATGTAGTTTCTTTTTTTGTGGACTTGAGTTGATTCAAGAGTTAACTCATGTTTCTTTGGTTCATGCTTGGTGTTGAGTTGATAAAACTACTATAATTATCTTCAAAGTGAAAGGTATTGATGCACTTGTAGAGTGTCAAGGGTATTATCAAGGAAATTGATGTCAACTAGTAGGGAGCATACTTTTTGCAAAGGATCTTTGTCTTAGACTTATAATCATTAGCAATGACATTGTCACTAATCATTGTGGAATATTTTTTGAGTCTTTGACAAAGATAGTTGCATGTCTGATAGAATGAACTTGCAGATATTTGGTCATGGAATTCTCTCTATTATTCTTCATTGTTTGATGATGATAACTCTTGTATATGACAGTCTTGTTTACATGATTGTTGTTTCTCATCACTTATTCATCATCATGGTGTTTGTGGTTTGATGACATAACATATGTAGTACCAAACAAGTATTTATGGTTGATGCTATCACTGGAAATTTAGTGGAAGTGATTTACATGGTTGTATATCCTACAGAAGTAGTGCTTGTATTACTTTGGTTATTTGCATCTTGATGCAATGATAGCTATGATGGTGTCAAAGTTCATGATCTTATGGTGTTCATTACAAAGTTTTGTTTTGATACATTCTCATTCATATCTTCATGGTTCTGATGCAGAGGTTCTTGGATAAGAATTTCATAGTTTTTTTTGTAACTATCAATATCAGACCATCAAATGGTAGTGGTATCTTATAATAGTGATAAAGAAGTTTATATTCATTTCAAAGATAGGATTGATTTATTCCTTTCATATGCCATGTTTTTTATTCATGCTTGATAGCCTATGTATCTTTTTAAGCATTAGATATTGGTGGCTTTTATATATGCTTGTCTCTAATAAGTTGTTAATGAAACTTTCATTGGTAAGTTATTAATGACTTGTTACATGCACTCTATATAAGTTATTAATGATTAATTGCATACAAGGTTCATGTGTTTCAAGTACTAAATGGAGAATAAAAAACACTTCAGAAATATTCATTTCTATTTGGTAGAGATATGGCATTTGATTTGACATTGGTTTCCATTTTTGACAGTACAATGATATTTGGTTGAGGATTTATATTTTGTCCTTATTAGTGTGACTGCATCTTTTTCAATAGTTTCGATGCTTTAATTCTGACAAGTACTTGAGGGTCTTCCTTCATGACAGATTATGGCTAGTATAGAGGTGATGACATAGACTGGTGTTGATTGCTCTATCATACTTCAGGGTGCTCAGGATGTTCTCAGGTTGTCCTTCTTGATATTTTATGTGAATGATAATAGTCTCAGTTATATGGATAGGTAAATTCATATTCAGATTATTATACTTGTTTGGCATCCATTCACAGGGTGGCGTATGGGGTGATCATAATAGAGTCTTGGATGCATGATTCACATGTAATATGAATAGACAATTTTGTTTTGGCATTGATACTTGGCACTTGCTTATGACAAGCTTATATACTCAGTCTAGAATAGCGCTTCTAGTTAAGGGTTAATATTTATAATAGTATCATTTTTTTCTCTTACTTTATAACAGCACTATAGTTCTAGTTGATGGACTAACAAAAGACTTCATGGTAACATGGATTTGCAACTTCATAACAGGTACTTGAACAGGTTTGAAGTCTTTGATTCATCCTATGTATTTAGTTAGGGGGAGCATGTGGTTTTTTGGCTTACTTTTTCCAAGGCTTCTGTGTTTCTCATATTTTCATGTTACAAGGTTTAACATTCAGTTGTTGTCCTTAATGTCAAAGCCATTAATACCTTGATAATAACTTGGTGTTTAGCTAATACTAACATATATTTCAGTGATATCACATTGCAGCACCTGGTCTTTCTAATTTGTTTGATCACAAATGGTATGGGCATATCTCCTTTATACGACTACTTGATTGATATCTTGGTTACTAGCATTCTTGCAAGGATAGTGAGTGATGGTTCTTGACTGATTGAAAGTGACATGACATAAAATCTGTACACAATGTTGGCCATATATTTCCTTTGCAGTGGGTTTCCACTTTGATAGTGGTGTTGTAGCATGTGTTGACAATCACTTGGATAGTGTTTAGATTGATGACACAACATTTGGAGATCATTTCTCTTTTCTGTGTGTAGGACAATGAATGACATGTAAAGTCACAAGCTGGTGAGCTAATGATACTTGAGATAGTAATATTCTCCTACCTTTATTGACCCCAGTCTTTGGCATTGTTGTTAAAAGGGGGAGAAAATTGATGGTTTGTTTGTTTATATTTTTGGGTTATTTGAATTGATGATGGTTTTTCTACTGCTCATGCTTTGATGCATATTACTGATTAATTATTATGATGATCATATTTGCTTATTATGATTAATGGTTATGATGATCACATTTCTTATAATATGATAGTGGTATTGATGGTTGTGGTTACATGCTTAGTAGTGGTACCGGTGGTTGTGGTTACATGTTTAGCACGGTTGAATTGATGGTGAATTGATGGTTTAAATAGGTACAACTTTGGGTTATTTGACACCAATGCCAAAGGGGGAGTTTGTTGACCCTGATGCAATCTTTAGTTGGCATTATGTCAAATAGGTATATGGAAGGTTTTAAGGTGATTGACATGATCACAGGTATATGGAACACTTGGTATGGAACAATATACATTTGATCATTGAACATGTATTTTAGACATATTTACCTATGCACAGTGCAATTGACATCTTGGTAATAGTAAGCTTGATTCAATGACATATATTGCAACATTACTCTCTTGGCACTAATTTGTGGCATTGTAAGTTGATCTTTGAGGTATAGACAGGCACATTGATAATCATATGGTTAGGTTTGTGGCATGATCTTGGTGGTATGGACAAACACTAATAATCATATGGCATTTTTTCTTTCAGATATATCCTCGACATATAGATTTCTAGAAAAGTGAATATGTTGCAAATTTTGTTACTATTGGTTGGCTTTCTGATATTTGTTGCATCAGGTGATAGTGTTGTGTCATTTGATAATGCAAGGCATAATGTTTTCATTGTTTCCATATTGTTTTTGATAAAGGGTAAAACAGGTTTTACATATTGTTACCATATTGTTGCCATATTGTTACAATTGGCACTAATGTGGGTTTTATAGAAAAATAAAAGAAGTACTTTATTGGTTTTAAATGCTAGTAATTTAGCCATAGCAATTCTTTATAAGTCATAAAAGGGGAGTACTTCACATTTCATACATTTCATATTCACGGCATTATGGAGGACCTTCCTAGAGACCATGGGTTTCATAAATCTTAAATCATTTACGTAGTGGTCACGAGTATTTGCAACGTAATCATAATGTTTTGTTATCGATAGCAAAGATGTTTCAAAATGAGACAACAATATTGGAAAGGTAGTGACAAAGGTATCCACACATATTTTTTATCACATGGAAAATAAGATTAGGGTTCGATGAAAAGAAAATTTAACATGTGAAAACACAAATTATTGTGTTGGTTATCATTGACGTGAAAATGCACGAGGAGTTAGGGTTTGTAGTCAATGATGGTGTTTTTTTTGGACAAGACATTGCTCGACTATTTTTTAGTAAAGAAGAGATGGTTTTTTAGGCTGCATTTCCAGTTATATTCTCTAGTTTTTTTTTGCTAATAGGTAGTTCTTTATTTGATCAAATCTTGCAGAGGAAAATGATGGTTGTTAATGGCTATGTGTTAAGATTTGTGGTATCTTTGATTAAACATCTTTAAACAAATATGTTTAGTAGTTTGTTAGAGTTTTTTCTTGAGCATTGTGCTTGCATTCGTTAAGGAAAAGGGGTATTTGTTTCCTAAATTGTCGAAACCCTTGTTCATTTAGTTTATTGTTAAGGGAAGTTGCATTTCAGGTATGCAGTTGAAGGTAGTTGGTTTGCAGTTCCAAAATTATACAGATTATTTATGCTATGTTGAAGACATTCAAAAGGTTGACTTGAATAGAAAGAAATATCTTTTTTTTTTTGTTGATTACAAAGATATGTTGGAAGTTGTTGTTTATATACTTTGTTAAGAGTTGTTCTTCACTAATGTTGTATGTGTGTTGAAACTTTAATTCATTTAATGGATTGTATAGTAACAGGGTAACCACCTAAAGTTATATTTCTTCCTTTATTGGAGATTGGTTAGTAAGACCATAGAAAGTATGACAGTGAGGTAGATGTTTGCATGCCAGTGAGGAAAATGTGTGTATGTCAATGAGGAATTCTTGTAACCAATGAGGTTCTTTAGTCAGTGAGGCCATTTTAGCCAGTGAGGCATTTGAAATCTATCAGTGAGATAGTATTCCTAGTGAGGCATTGTAAACAGCAAGTTTTCAGATTAAGGCAGTAAGCCATCATTTCTGGAGTGGTTTTTTATCCCTAGAGGGTTTTCCACTCATCAAATTCTTTGTCTTATGGTCTCATTTTTTTGATGTGATAATTTTTCATGATTTTGATGATATTTGGTTTGCTTTAATATTTCTTATTTTAGTTCTTTAATGATTGCATTCAATTCATGAATGTATTTATCATTGAAATATTAAGAGCATAAATTATTTGATTCCTTTTAAAGGAAAAAGTTAAAAAAAAATTGACACTGATTCACCCCGCGTCTTAGTGTCTTCTTCACTCCAACATTTTATTCTACCACCAAGAAACCCAATTCTAACTCTACCATGCCAACAATATTTAAACAAGAGTTTTGTCACCCAAGTACACATTACCTCCATCAAATTCCTCATATTTATAAAACAAATCTCTATTAGAGTTCATATAGAAAGATACACCTAATTCAATTAACCATATATCATTACCTACACGAGTTTCCAAAGCTACAATGAATGCATCACCATCTTCCTTCTCAAACTTAGAATCAAAATCAAATCTCTTATTTTTCTTCATTGTAATCCTTACAAATATGTCTAGGCTTACTGTAGTTCCAAAAAATAACTTTGGACTTTCCAAGAGATTTGGATCTCCTAGGTTGGACTTGGATTTATCATGCTTTTCATTATTCTCACATTTTTCCTTAGGTCTTCCACAAACATTTAGGGTCTTCTTGGAATTGATGGATACCTTCCTCCTCATCTCTTCAGAAAGTAAAGAAGTCACCATATCTTGAGTCTTCAAGAAAACATAAGTACTCCCAATAGCCATAATAAGAGAATCCCATGAATCAGAAAAAGAACAAAGAAAGATTTGGAATTTCTCCTCCTCATCCATTTTGATGCCAAAAAATGCCAATTGATCCACCAACATATTGAATTCTTCTAGGTGGTATATAATTTATCCACCCTCTTCCATGTTCTCAAACAATATAATTTATTCCTCAAGAAAATCTTGTTCACTAAAGATTTAGCTTGATACGTCTCACCAAGTTTCTTCCATATTTTATGTGTAGAGGCTCTTCATTGACATTGATTAAAATAGAGTCTACCAAGCACAATTTGATTAGACCCTTACCTTTATGATTTATAACATCATATTGAGTAGCCAAAGTATGATCTATTGGCCTTGAAACATTCTCATCAATAGCATCCCATACATCTTGATCTATCAATGGATCCTACATCTTCAACTTCCACATATAACTATTATTTCCAAAAATTTATCCACTTCTATTCTTCCTAATGAATTTTCCATCTAAAAATTCCTACAACAAGATCACAAAATATCTTCTTCACAAGATCCCACACCAATATGGATTAGTTCAAAAAACTGAACCCTTAATTGAAACCAAAGGTGATCAAGCTCTAATACCACTTATAAGGAGGCTAAGGTATCAAAACAACTTCCTACACTAATCTTGAGATGAGGATAATGAAAAACTTTATAGATCTTTACAACAGATATAAAAAAATTAAAAAGAAATAAACATAAATATCATGCATACCACATATATAGTGATTTATGTGGAGAAAATACATTTGAAAGAAAAACCACACTCCAAAATTCACCCAATATATTATTCAAAATCACAAAGATTATAATATAGTTGCAGAGAAAGATTCTCACAATAGTATCACCAACCAGAGATGTAGAGGCAACACGACCACTATCATAATCTCAAAATACATCATAATGCATAGCCATAATACAACACCATCAATAAAATAGGGTTTCCTTCTAGGGTAGTACAAGCCAACAAAATATTTATTGTCAAATATGAGACCTAATGATGAATGGTCTAGATTTACAATAATAAAATATACATAAAATATAGCTTTTCAGGGTTTCTCCCCTAAATCCGCACTAGGGGATGAGCCCCCCGGACCCCACAAGGGGGTACCCCTACATCCCCTACACTCACCTATCAATAGTAAACCTTATGTAATTGCAAGGTTGAGAAATATTTTCTCAAGAATGGTCAATCTAAAGCCATAAATCAAAATAACTATCAATCATCTAAGAAACAAAATAAAAACTTTATAAAGATAAAAAATCCTCAATTATCTAATAGCATTCAAATGGAAGTTGTTGCTACATATACAACACCATATCGATTTAGGCTAAAAGATAGGTAGTTTTCACAATTACTTGATTCTCTCAATTTTATTATATTATAGTTGCTAAACAAGAATATGATTCAAATTCCTCCAATTTTACCAATTGACATAACCAAATAGTTACAACCAAGTTACTCTAATGCAAAAGAATTTTGTCAATATCATCATAAATCTAGACATGATACAGAAAGATGTATGTATCTTAAGCAACAAGTGTAAGAACTCATTGCATCCAATGTCGTCTCATTGACTAGTGTAAATGAAAAAGTAAATAAATCATTTTCACCACCTAATCAAAAATTATAAATATTTACAAACCCATTTCCAATCCATTCAACTAACTTTGTCCAAAAAAGCTATAATAAAGAAGTTGATGAAATATTCAATGAGATATGAATATAAATATAAGAAGTTGATGGTCATAAGCTTTGGAAATATCCAGCTTAAGAAGAAACCCTTCAGTTTTAGATTCCACTAGTGAATGGATAGTCTCATGAACAGTGACTATAGAGTCAAGGATTTTCCTTCCTGGAACAAAACCATTATGTTGAGGGGATATCAGTGAAGTAAGGATAGTAAGGAGCCTTGACATCAGTAGCTTAGATATGATTTTATAAAAGGAGTTGCACAGACTAATAGGCCTAAACGCCTCAAACTCCTTAGCCCCAAGTTTCTTGGGAACAAGGACCACAAAAGTAGTATTCAATTCCTCAAGAAGACTTATGGATCCAAATAATTCTTTAACAACATTCACAGCATCCTTTTCAACAATCTCTCAAAACCATTGAAAAAAGAACATAGGAAACCCATCAGGGCCAGGGGCCTTGTTTCCTTCAAAAGAAAAGATAGCTTTCACAATTTCCTCACTAGAGGGGATGGTGGCTAGCTTATTATTATCTTTCATCCCCACAACCTTAGGGATGGCCTCTAATAGAAAATCTAGCAAGAAAATGTTATTACCAAAAACCACTGTGCCTTTTTCCATAAGTTGTATGTAATCATCATTACCAAACCATACTAAAC
Organism: Sequoia sempervirens; assembly: GCA_007258455.2. Lineage (NCBI taxonomy): Eukaryota > Viridiplantae > Streptophyta > Pinopsida > Cupressales > Cupressaceae > Sequoia > Sequoia sempervirens. Next base: position 8,763 of record VDFB02033242.1, read on the forward strand.
CAAAATCACCAAATTCAAGTTAGTAAAAATACTTATGTCCCCTGTCATATGATGAAAAAAAAAACTATCTAAGATCCATGAATTTTCAACTTTAACATGTAATTCGGTTTGATTAAAAATGCCTTCTAGTTCTACATTGCTTCTTTTAGGCATCCAAACCAACTTAACTTTGTTTTGCATAGTTGCCTTAGAAAGACTATTCTCTTTCTTCTTGTAGGAAGCATGTCTAGATCTACCACATTTATCTTTTACATTTACATCTAGAAAATCACTTGAATCATCCATATAACCAAGACCTGACTTGTCTAAACATAAGACCTTTGTTTATTCAAAAGATCTGTAAATTTATCAAATTCATTTCTAAGATTGTTTATTTTATTTTCTAAGATACAACAATTTTCTTCCTTGAGTTCCAATTGTATCCTTGTAATCTTAAGAATTTTAACTTGAAGTTTTAAATTAGTAATTTATTTTTCAGTGATTAGAATCTTACTAGATTCTCAGTATCTTGCTTCATCTGAAATTTCTGATATACTAAGTCCTTCATATTTTTAACTTCACTTAGAGAAATTTTCAATTCATTCTCAAAACCACTCAATTCTTTATTAGAAGCATAATTCTCTGCAATTTTATTTTCTTGCAGTTCCATTTCATTCATTGTGACCATAAATATAGTCTTACCTTCTAGATCTATTTTATCATCTTCTAAAACAGACTTGTTGTTTATATCCTCTTGCTGTTTAACTTCACCCATAAATAGAGTCTCTTCTACTTCATCTAAAAAGTCTTATGTCTCACTGTCTAATTCATCTTTGATGAATAGACTATTTCTCTTCTTGAAATTGAATTTCCTTTTAGGTTTATAGATTTTCTTCTTAAATTGCTTGTCAGATTTTTCGTCATCACTGTTTTGTTCAACATAGGGGCATTTAGCTACAGGATGTCCAATTTTTCCATAGTTGAAACATTTAAAGGGAATTTTTCCTTTGTATTTTCCTAATCCCTTTTTAAGTTTTCTAACAAAGTTGAATTAGAGTATTCTGACTCAGTTTCTTCTACATTTTCCTTTTTCTCAGTTTTAAAAGCAATTTTCTTTCCTGCTGAATTGCTTTTACTTGTTCTCATTTCAAAAGCAATAAGAGTTCCTTGTAAATTATCTAAGGTAAGCTGGTCAAAATGTTTCTTTTCTTCAAGGGTTGATACCTTAGTTTCATAGCTAGGATGCAAGGTTCTAATGACCTTCTTTACCACATCAAATTCTTCTACTTGTTCTCCTAACCCTCTCATTGCATTAACAACTTCATCTATTCTCAAAAATTATTCAGCCACTTTTTCATCATCCTTCATTCTCATTTCCTCAAACTGAGTTTTGAGAGTAAGAATTTTTTTCTATTTAACTTTTTCTTTTCCTTGATAAATATTTTTAAGTTTTTCCTATATTTCCTTAGCTAATTTGCAGTGCATGACTTTAACAAATAAATCTTTGGTTAAACCACACAAAATAGCATGTTTAGCTCTAGCATTAGTTTCATACTTCTTCTTTTCAGTAGAATTTGTGGGTATTCTAGATGGAATAGTATACCCATCTAGAAATATGCTCCATACATCAAGATCAATTGAAACTAGATATGTTTCCATTCTAATTTTCTAGAACACATAATATGTACCATCAAACAATGGAGCTCTAGTCACAGAGGTACCTTCTTGAGCTTGTGACATGTTTGATAGACTTCCAAAACCAAAATCAATCCTAGGTGGATTAGACCTATGAAAGGACTTTACACTCTGATACCAATTGTTGGAAGGCTGAAATCACTGAGAGGGGGGGTGAATCAGTGATTTATGAAAGTTACAAAAAAATAATAATTTGCGTTTGCTTTTGAACCAAGAAAACAAATGAAAGTTTGTGAAGCAAACTTGACTTGTGTATCAACTAAGAATATGAATAAGACATTGGTATGGATAGACTTAAATGAACTATTTGTGCTTTCACTTGAATGAAAGTTCATAACATTAATAGGACGACTTTAGTATAAACATATGTAGAAATGAAAAGACAATCATTCAACTATGAACTAATAATGACAAAACATCACAATCTAGCAACATTATCATAACAAAGCAATGACACTATAAGACCATGAATTTCAGAAGTGGAAAACCCTCTTGGGGTAGAAAAACCACTCCAAAATTTACAATGCCTTAAATAAAACCACTATTTACAATGCCTTACAGGTAGAATTTAGAGCACCCACTCCAAGAGCACCAACCCCTTACAAATTTAGGAACACCCATTCCAAGGAGCACCCACCCCTTACAAATTTAGAGCACCAACTCCATTATAATGCAACACAATTACATTATTCTATTAGAACCCTAGAAGTGCAAATTTTTGCAACCCTAGAATTACAATAGAAGACTAAGAATATCCACATTAAGTACATTGAAGAATGTTGTATGAGAATGACAACATCTTCCTAAAATACAATAATATGAGAATCATAATAAATATTTTCAACATTTGTAGTATAACTTTTACACAATGTGTCTGAAGCTTCATATTCCTCTCTGAAGAACCCATCAAGAAATGCCTCTCAAGATCAACTTTTAAAGACCCTAAAAATTATAATCTCTATATGCAATTTGAATAACTATAAACCATCTTGGGTTAAGAGATTTTAACAAACTCTTTTAACAAGTTTAAGCAAATACATTAATCTCAAAACAAAAGAGAGTATATTTTGTTGTAATTTGAGAAGAGATACCCAGAAACCCTAATGGGTTTATTTTAACCATAATCAACAAGAGTTAATCTCTTAAAAATACCCTTAACGAAAAATATTTGAAAACCAAGACTTTACTCAAATTCATACAAATTTTTCATTACTTGATCACGATGGAATATAACTGAATAAAAACCATAAAAACATGTCAAATAGTTCCATATCTACCCAACTGGAAGATGGCATCAAGTCTTCTCTAACCAACTTTCATAGTCGAGCTTTCATTAGCTCACATTCAACAAACCAAAGCATTCTCACTGCTTTCTAGCTTATAGCCTGCTATCCAAAACTCCTCTAGTGTCGGCTAAGAAAGAATCTCAAGATTTGTAGCTAAATAAAACATGGTGGCTAAGGTTCCAAACCCTATTCACAACATAATGAAACAATAATAACTCTTCCCTACATTTCCCCCAAGTCTTTTGAAAACTCTTCAAAATAGTATAATCATTTGGAATCTGTTGTCAAAGATTAAATCATTAACTTATGATGGTTGTCGATACCTGTGATTTCCAAGTGAGTTTAAATAAATTCAAAAACTTTATAATCATAACACCCAATGTCACATGTGTAATGTAACTGAAACATAAGCAACAAACCAACTTTAATATGCCTGACTCCTTCAATGTTTAGCATGCCCGACAAGGGCTTGATTTTCTTTGTTTAACAAAGACTTTATATCTCTTTAGTTCTCGACACCATTTATGGTGTAAAATATAAATATTTCAATATTCTCACCATAGGATATATTAACCATGAAATACTTCAAAAACATTCGCCAATGTAACATATGTAATTACAATATAAGTTTCCTGAAGCCATGTACTATATGTCTTGAAGACCCCGTTAGAAAAAATACTCTATGAAGAAAGTATATACAGGTGACCTAAACCTGTAATCTACATTTCTTGAAACTTGTATGTGAAAACATAAGAATTCTTATCACTTTTGAACGGTGCCACTCATATCACATTTGAACTGTCAACCCATATAAAAACAAATCTGCACAAATGTATAAGAAAATTTATACCTTAACAAAAACTTTCCAATGTATATGTCAGCCAGAGTATGTATGCCACTGTACATGGTGTCTAAGATTCCTAATCACAACATCATGCATCCTATTATTATATATGATGTTCATGTAGGATGCACTTCTGATAAAATATGCATGAACATGAACCTTGCAACATGTATTTGAAACAATGCTAATTGTAATAAGATGGCAACAGAGAAAAATTTATAAAACATTATGCCTTGCTAGAAAGCTATATGCTCATTGTACCAAAGTGTCACAAAAACTAAAAAACAAGCATCTATATTTCAAGGATATATCTGAGACAACCAATTCCATATATGATTATCAATATACTTTTTCATACCATGCTTGTCCACATGATTATCAAAGTACCACCAAGATGAAATTTAGCAATGTCACAAACTTGAAAGTTTGTGTATTTGTCATCAAGGACAACAACTGAGAAGGCAACATATATATGTCATTAGGTTTTTAGTAGCAAGTAGCCTTTGCATACATATGCTCACCAAGTTTTTTGAGCCGCAACGTAGAGCTTGGCAATTATGTGGGTTGGTGTTGTTCAAAAATGGTGTCCCTAATGTACGAGGAGGGTGAATGGTAAGTGTTTCTTGGCGAGAGCACCAATTCATCATGTTGTTCCATAGTAGCGGTAGACAATGTACATGCAATATTGAATGTTGGCATGTTGAAATGTATATATATATATATATATATATATATATATGTATGTATGTATGTATGTATGCATATATATGTATATATATGTATGTATATATGTATTTATATAAAAATATGTATGTCTATATATGTATATGTATATATATGTACATGTATATATGTGTTTCTATATATGTATACCTATATATATTTGTGTGTGTGTGTGTTTAATAATAACCTGCTATCAAACCAACGCCACAATGACTTTCTTGAAAATACAACTTCATCAAGGTATACTTTGCCACAGGCCAGCATTCAATTTTTCATTTACTTTTCCCGCCCACTTCGTGCAGTGATAGGACGTGCATAAAGGCATGTGTATATGTTTTAGTACTGGCTTTGTAACAATTTCCCTATTTCTCTATAATACTCGATACATATTCACACAAGACAAGTAATGTATGTAATAGTTGACTAAATGCACTTGTAGCTTTAACTGCAAAAGATAGCAATAGTTGCATTGTCTCTTATCTGTTGAACTTTATATCTTTGGTTGATAGGGTATTTGTTTGAAGTTGATATTTCCTAACAAGACAACATTTAATCTTGCAGTATCTATAAAGCTTGAAACAGATGAGGGGAAAAGGATATCATGAAACATATTGACATAAGATTCAAGCTACATTATTTCATAGTAGATATTGAAAACAAATAGAGGAATTATATAATAGGTATTAGAATAACACTTGTTTGCTAGTAAATATCACACAGAAAGAGGAGCATTGTATTGACTGCCCTGGAAGATAGACAGATACATATGCACATATATATATGTACTCAATTCCCTGATTGATATATAAAATACTCGTATAGGTAGATATACATATGCATATCTCTAGACAAAGATATGCATACATATGTATATCTAAACAGGTTTGTATATTATGTTTATGTGTAATTATCTAGACTACAATTTTAAGTAGAGTTTAAAGTAGCATGTATAACTATTGTCTATGCTCTATAAAAATGATGACTATACAGTTATCGCATTGAGTTGTATAGTATTGACATTTTGATAAGAATAGAGCATTTAATTTTGTAGTATGTGTAACATATTGATAATGCCAGAATGGTTTTTCTGGCAATGCAACTGAATCAATATATTTTCTTCCATATTTTGTAGTACACTTCCCCACACTGTAACATTGAATATTGCATTTACTTCTTGCTGCATGGTTAAACCACAATACATATATATATATATATATAGATATACATATATGCAAACATATATATACATGTACATATATATAAACATACATCTATACACATGAGACATATATATACATCTATATATATAGATACATATATATGCATATATATGCATATATATACATGCATATATTGTAAAGTTGGGCTCCGCTATTTACCATTAGATAATATAGAGAAATAGGAAAATTGTAAAAGAGCTATCATAGAAACACTGGAGACTGACATACATCTAAATCTTAAGTATCATCTTAATACCTCTTACAACTATTACATAGACTACTTGGCTTCTACCAATATGTTGCATGATACTCTTTTTTTGTCATCTATTCAAAGCTTCCTATAACAAACTGTTATTTGTCATTGTTCTTTTTCTTTGTAAGGCAATAAAATGTATTGGTTAAGTTTCATTATCGAAAGATCCATTGTGGTGTTGCTTGCGTGTGAGGCTATTGTAAGAATAGCCGTCCTTCAAACTATTTTGTAACAGATTTGAGAGTTTTGAAATTATTGTGCTGTGAATGTGAAAATGTGAAATTACATTTATAACGATAGATATATGTAAAGTAGAAATTACACATAAACATATAACAAAGTATATGTGTGTATGCATGTCTATATAATTCTATATATATGAATAATTAGAAAAGGAATAGGATGGTTTAAACATTAGAATATATCAAAATATATACACAAAGATTTTACAGCTTTTTGTGTTAGCACAATTTAGTCTTCATCATACTAATTGTATAAAATGTGTATAACACCAAAGATGCATTGAGTGTATATATCTCTCTACATATCTATCTATCTATCTATCTATCTATATATATATGTATATGTATATGTATGTATGTATATGTATGTATGTATGTATGTGTGTATGTATGTATGTATGTATGTATGTATGTATGTATGTATGTATGTATGTATGTATGTATGTATATGTATATATGTATGTATATGTATATGTAGGTTGGTGGCAATGGAGAATGCTATTGTTGTAACGGGGAAGGTGAATGGTAAGTGTTTGACGTGGACCTTTGCAAATATGTGGGTTGGTGGCAATGGAGGTGGTCTCCTCAAAAGGCGGAAGGTGAATGGTAAGTGCTTTCTCACCCGATGGTTAATGCATTATGTGGTTGTTGTACGATGGAGGCGGGTGAAGTAAATGTAGATGGATGAAGTAAATGTGATATTTAATGTAGTAATATGGGAAAGTGTACTTTGATTAAGTTGCATTATGCAAACAACAAATATATGTCCATATGTTTACATGTATATATATGTGCATGTTTTACATCTGTATTTTTGCATAAATGATTAATTTATTGTTCATTCCTTTTGGGCTCTGCTTATGTTCCTTTTGATAGCAAGTTGGAGGGTTTTAACATTGGTGTGTTACAAAACCTGCAACATGAGAAAGTATATAGGCTTAATGCATTATATGGTTGTTGTACTATGGCGGTGGATGAAGTAAATGTGGTCGGTTGAAGTAAATGCAACATTGAATGTAGCAATATGGAATGGCAGATATGTTATAGGATGGAGTAGAACACGACAATTTTAACAATGGTCTCCTACCAAACCAACACCACACTCGCTATTTGCACAATGCAACTTAATCAATATATATGTATATGTATATGTGTGTCTATATGTATATGTATATACATATATGTGTATGTACATATATATATATGTGTGTGTGTGTCTATATGTGTCTATATGTGTATATGTTGCATGATACTCTTTTTTAGTCATATGTTAAAAGCTTCCTATAACAAACTATAATTTTCCATTGTTCTTTTCCTTTGTAAGGAAAGAAATTTTATTGCTCAAGTTGCATTGTCCAAAGAGCCATTGTGTGCTATGAAGTCTGTAAGTCATTTTACATGGGTTTTTTGTATAAATCTTTTCTCCACAATATTGAATACCAAATAATGCAACTTAAATTTCCAATTAAGTCTGTGGTGCTATATGCATTTTGGATAGATCATTGCATCATATAATTGTTGCCATAACATAGAAGAAATAGGTGCTACCTTTGAGAGCTAGGTTTGAATAATTCATTTAGCAAGTTGCAAGGATCAATGCATTTGTTGATGTTTATAGAGTTCTATTACAATTTCCCTAGTTGTCTATATCTAAACATGGGTTGGGGGTGGTCGAGTTGGTAGCCTTGATATGTGGAAGCTGGGTGCTAAGTGTTTTTTCACACGAGGGACAATAACCTATTATGGTTCAAAATTCTTATTTTTTTATATTTGATTGTGTTTCAGTTTTGTGGGCGGGAAATCTATGTTCTTCCTTGGGCATTTGCTAATAGCCCATGAGGCTGCATGGCCCAATACTGCAAGGTGGAGAGTAGGACTTCTTTCTATTTGTTTAGACTATGCCTGTTTGTAGCTACAAGGTATGCATAGCTCCTATCTAGCACTTTTGTTTTGCAAATATGCATGTTATTTCTTCCTATCTTTCCATATATATATTTACACATTCAATCAAACTCCATATTTTTTATTTTAATATGGTGGCATCTCTTATTTTAAAACTATGTGTTTAATCCTTTGTCATAAATCATACAACTATACATATTTATAAAAAAATGTATACCAGTGATTTCAACTAAAGAAAATTCTCAGGTTATTGCTTTAAGCTTTTAATAATGCATAATGCTTAAGATTTTTCATCGAAAAAGTATGCTATGAGTTGGGGATTATGTGACAGGCTAGGTCACTGCATCACCCAGTATGGTGGGGTGGAAAGCATGCCTCCTTTTCTTTTGTGCATACTACAGCCAGTTGCACACACAAGGTATGCCTACATCTTATCTAACACTTCCCTTTCACAAATATGAACGTAATATATTCATGTGTTCCCATCTGTATGTTTGCACATTCATTAATGTCCTATGCTTTTGATTTTAATATGGTGTTGACGTGTATGCATGGAGAAATTGCAAATATATAGATATGCAAAGTGTTTGTTATTTGTTAGAAGTTTCTGACTGGATTTCCGTCACCTAAGTCGTCAACAGGATTTGTGTATGTTTAACCTTAGAGATAGAAACATACAACAAGAAGATATTAAGTATTATAGAGAAATACGGAGATTGTAACACACCTCTTAGTAAAATATGCATACATGTATTTATGCATATATACATATTTATACACATGTATATACTTGTATATATATATGTGTGTGTGTGTGTATGTTGCATGATACTCTTTTCTCGTCATTTGTTCAAAGCTTCCTATGACAAACTATAATTTTTCATTGTTCTTTTTCTTTGTAAGGGAAGAAAATGTATTTGTTAGGTTGCATTGTTGAAAGAGCCATTGTAGTGTTTCCTGTGTATGACATATGTATATACATGTGTAAATATGTATATATATATACATGTATGTATGTATGTATGTATATATACATGTATCTATGTATATGTATATTATATATATACATGTGTATGGATATGTATATATGCATAAATTTATGAGCATGGAGGAATTTTAATATTGCATTTACTTCACCTACCAACATCATGCAACAGCATGACCCATTGGTCCTCACGACAACAAACACTTGCCATTCCACTTCCCCGTATCAAGGACAACATTCTCCATTGGCACTAAACCATGTAATTACTAAGGTATGCATTGCCACAAAAAAAAACTAGTAGATTAAGTCTATGGCATCTTCTGCCACAACACAGGCTGGTGAAATAGAGAAATTGATAAATTGTAAAAGAGGTATTAGAATAGCACTCAATAGCAAAAAATTAGTAACCCTATCCATAATTTTTTGACTAAAGAAAGAAGATTTCACTACAGTCTCTCCACTACCAAAGACCGATAATCTCTTCCAAGTGTCGAAAATGGGTATAACACAAAATATAGAAACATAAAACAACAAGACATTAACAATACATTAATCATCTATGCGAAGCACCCATGTAAAAATTAGTATCACCCCACAAGCTTCATTGAAAATTTGAGCTACATCGCCACAAATAAAAAAGGAAGGATAAAGAGTGAGTATACGGGTAAAATTAATATATACAATGTGAGCCTAAAAATAGTCAATAATTTTTGCAATTAGATAAATGAAGTTGTCTATTGACAATCATCTACTATGAGACCAGCACCACAATTGCTCTTTGCACATTGCAACTTAATCAAGGTATACTTTCCCATACTGCTACATTCAATATCGCATTTACTTTGTATGTCTGCATTTACTTCATCTGCCAACATCATACACCATCCAAAGCACATAATTAGCAACACTCACTTATAAACCCAAAGATGCATAGCCATAACTATAAACATAAAAGAAAGGCACCAAAAATTACTAACCCCAACCATATTTTTTTGACAATAGAAAGAATATTTTATTGGAACTTCCCCAAAGTGGCATTAAATAGAGCTCCTAAACCCAATTTGTGCCAATAATATGTGCAAAAAAGTAGCACGCCATACACTTAATTCAAAATTTTCCCTACATCAGCTAGCCCTAAATATTATAGACAAATAGAGAAATTGTAAAAGAGGTTTTAGAATAACACTCAACAACCAAAAATTACTAACCCTAACCATACTTTTTTGACTAATCAAAGAGGCTTTATTGGTATTTCTCCATGCTCTTATTCACAGTTGGGCTGACAAAAATCCTATTGGGAACTTCTAACAAATAAATTGAACATATAAAAAGAAATCCTACAAAGAAAATGGCTTTACACTCATGAAACTAACTTCGTATATATACACATCTCTATACATGTGTGTATATGTATATATGTAATATATATATATATATATCAACATCTATATATGTATGAATATGCATATATGCATTCAATATCACACTTCTTTCATTCACATTTACTTCATCTGCCTCCATCGTACAACAACCACATAATGCATTAACCATCAGCCGAGAAAACACTTACCATTCACCTTCTGCCTTTAGAGGAGATAACCTCCACCACTTCCAACCCACGTATTTTCAAAGGTCCACGTTGAACACTTACCATTCACCTCACCCAAAATGACAACAATATTCTCCATCGCCACCAACCCACGTAATTGTGAACGCCCATGTCGCCACAAAAAAAGAATGGTTCCCTCCCCGCTGGTTGGCATCCCCCTAGTGCCGGAAAACCCTTTACACAGCTAGGCTGTCGAGAATCCTAGTGGATACTTCAAACAAGTATACATGTATATATGTATATGTATGTGTATACACGTATACAAATATATCTATATGTATACATATATATATATATATATATATATATATATATATATATATATATATATATATATATATATATATATATATATATATATATATATATATATATATATATGCTTACATGCATATATATCTATGTTTCACATGGGTATTTTACATAAATAATTTATTAATTGCTCATACTTCTAATTCTCTCCTTATTCTTGCCAAATGGTCATATGGTGATGATTGTAATGCCAATGCTACATAGAGATAACTACACCTGATAAACGAAGGGAAAAAAGTATGTTTGTAGGTATATATATGTATATTTTTATGTATATGTATATTTATATGTATATGTACATGTATGTATATGTATATATATATGTGTATGTGTATGCATATGCATATGTATATGTATGTATATGCATATGTATATGTATATGTATGTGTGTATCTATATGTAAAATGTTGATGTATACAATCATTTTTTCACCATTTTACTGTTTTCACCTTCCTCTGTACTGCTTTAAAAAATATATACTCTTTGTGCTAACATGCATCCTCTCGTTGCACAATGGCGGTGGATGAAGCAAATGTAATATTGAATGCTGGTGTGTGGGAGAGTGTAGTTTGATGAATTTCTACTATCAAAAGAACCATTGTGTTGTTTCTTTGATAACAGGCTACTGTTAAATTTGTTGTATTTCGCTCCATTTTAAACCACCTTGGAGGGTGCTCAAACTGTTGAGCTACAGAATCGGTAAATCCTTTTGCATGGGTAGTTTACATAAATGATTAATTTATTGTTTATCTCTTTCGTTTTCTCCCATAATGATTAAATTGCATTATTGCAAGAGCAGTTTTCAACACATAAAATAGCTAAACACAAACTCTATGTACTATACACCACATTTGTCATTGTTTGCTTCAATTAGGTTGCTTGTCTTCTATCAAACAGTTGAATGTGGCTTTCCCACCATCTATCACTTGTGATCCCTAAGTGTTTTCCTAATAGTTGTTTTACAATTTCTCTTTTTTCTATTATCATGTGATATATGGTAAGAGTCTTTAAGATTTTCCATTGACCTTACCTGCTTTTCTTACTCAAGCGGGTTGGATTTTGCCTTTGTCTAGACATTTCAAAAAACACAAATAAGTAGGCATATATATCCATATGTACACATGTATATATTTATCTATATATATATATATCAATATATCTTAATGATAACATATTCCATCCAAAAAAATTAAGCACATTAAAGATTACAAAATTTTAAAGAATAAAAAACAATCCTTGTTAGAAGAACAATAAACTACTCTATTAGAGGTAGCTTCAAATATATGAGTGGAAAACAATATCATGAAATGTTATTGATAGTTAAACAGATGAGGGCACAACAATATCATGAAACATGTTAATAGAAGACAACTGCTAGCCCCTTTTATTTTATATGTATATTATTTTGTTTAGATTCCTACAGAAATTTCAATATGCATTCAAGAAAATCAGTGTATTCTAGACTCTCTATTTCAAATTCTTCCATGCTCCTACAGTTGAGTTCAATGCAGCTCATCCTTGTTGGACATAATCAACACTATATGTAAGTATGATACTTTCTCATTTTCAATAGACAACTTTAGTTATCTAATTGCAAAAATTATTCACTATTTTTAGGCTCACATTGTATATATTAATTTTACCCCTATACTCAATTTTTATCCTTCCTTTTTTATTTCCCTTGGTTGTGCACTAACATACCTTTATTTTGTGTTTGTAGGAACTACATTTAAGTATGCAAAGGGATTTGAAAATCAAGTTACACTTTTTTGTTTCAAGTTCTCACACCAAAGAGAAGACAACAAATCGGATATTATATATGGAAACAATAGAGTTTTCCCAAGATTCATGTAGTATGATGTATAATGAAACTCCACAACATCTCTCATGGACATTCCATACTTCTCTTGCTTGGGGGCTTGGCTAGAGCCCATGTGGCTCCATGATGCCAATATGGCAGGGTGGAAAACGAGCACGGGTTTTGTGGTTTCCCATTTCACATCATTGATTTGTTGTTACATACATATATGTATATGCACAAATTCTTCTATACATTCACTATTATGTTTTCATACTTTCTCATTCGCAATAGACAACTTTGGTTAACTAATTGCATAAATTATTCACTATTTTTAGGCTCACATTGTATATATTAATTTTACCCCTATACTTGCTCTTTATCCTTCATTTTTTATTTCCCTTAGTTGTCCACTAACATAGCTTTCTATTTTGTTTGCAGGAACTTGGTTTAAGCATGGAAACAGATGCGAAAACCAAGTTAAGACAACAATATTAGATATTATATATGCAAACAATAGAGTTTCCCAGGATTCCTATTGTACGATCTACGATGAAACACCACGGTATCTCTAGTGGATGTTTCATACTTCTCTTGGGGGTTTGGCTAGAGTCCATGCAGCTCCATGATGCCAATATGGCAGGGTGTAAAATGATCACGGGTCTTCTGGTTTCCCATTTCACATCAGTCATTTCTTTGTTACATACATATATGTATATGCACAAACTATTGTATGAATTTACTATTATGTTTTCCATAAGGAAGACAAACAAGCGTGGGTTTTGTAGTTCTACATTTAACACCATACATTTGTTCTTACATACATATATGTCTACACAAATTATTTTATACATTTGGTGACATCTTTCTATGTTCCCTCCAAAAAATGTGTAACTTCTAATTCAATTAAAATACCTTCACAAAGTATACATGTTGTTCGAATCCCTAAATTACTGAGTTGATACTACTTGCAACATCTTCACTTTTTGCAAAACCCATTTCTGATCACCATTATAACTAAACTAATGGAATCACTTTTCCAAAAGACATAACTATACTAAACAAATCACTTTCTCAAAACCATACTTGTTAATTTGATCTTAGGAAGATAGCAAATAATGTACAATTTCATAGCAACTTTGTAACTGGTAAATTTGATTCCGGAACACAAAAAACATTTTCCCATTTTAATGAATAAAAAATTGATTATAATACCTTAAATTTTGGACAAAAAATATTATTATTAAGAAAACTAATACTTTACAAATTTCAATTGTATTCAATTGAGAAAATGTGATTTATAAATACAAATTTTATTTAATTTTTTTTTTCCTAATATTACTTATTAAAATCATTGATAATTAATTAATTGACATTGCAAATAATGGATACATTGTAAAAAATGAAAACAACCTACAGTTCTATTTTACATTTCCAAAATCAGCTTCCAACTAAAAATAACTGATATGGGAGCGCAAGAAAACAATCTCTTAATATACACAAATGCTTTCTAATCTTTGGTGCACTGCTTCTCACATAACAATAAAGAAGTGCACTATAATATAGAGTTTACAACAGTGCATAATACTCGAAATAAGTGTAGAGATGTAAAACAATTTCTACATTCATATTATCCATCTAATTATGTCTTCCAAATATCTTTCTTTATTAAAACATACTCTATTGAGTTTAATCTCGATTAACTCCTATGTCAAAATATTCACCAACAAAACTAGTAATTTACAAATTTAAATTGTATTGAATGCAGAAAATGTGATTTACTATGAAATTTTTTATTCAAAAATCATTCTCCTACTATTATTTATTAAAATAATTGATAATTAATTAATTGAGATTGGAAGTAATGGATACATTATAAATAATGAATTTTACATTCCTGCAATCAACTTCCACCTAGAAATTATTGATATTGAAATGCAAAAAATAATCTCCTAATATACACAAATGCTTTTTAATCTTTGCTTCATTGCTTGTTGCTTAACAATTAACAAGTGCAAATGTTCTACAATGCTTGGAAAAAATGTAGAGATGATATCTTTTACTGCACACATAGCTTTCCTTGCCTTTCAAATTCACCTTGCGATCTACCTCTCACGATAGACCTCTATCGGCTGATCGTTGCATGATGTGCATGCGACTGCTAGTGTTATTCATATGTAATGTTGTTGATATACTAAAGAATTGGAAAATGATCCTAATAATTACTTATGATATTTTAGAGATTCTATTCTATATTCTTATGTCTTGAATTATATCATCTTATTCACTTGACATTTTATGATTATTTATTTATTTATTGGAAGTTATTAATATATTCTATGTTTTCTATTGACCATGCTCTTATATTTAAGGGTAATTCATTAGAAAATATAACATTGAATGATGATTGTATTATCATATGGATTGTAACAACACCATGGTCATCATTGCAGACCCTTGGAATAGTGTTGTTGGCTCTGGTTTTGGTGCGGATGACTTGGAATCCCTATGGTATGTACTATGGGTTTGTTTACACATGGTTGAGTTTTCAATGTCTAACATCCTTAGTTTGGATGGTGTAGCTTTTGGTTATTTATTTTTGTTCTGTGGAAAATTTTGCATTGTTTGGCTGTGGCTATGAGTTATCTGTCTTTCTGAGCTTACCATGGATTGCCTCTTTCGAGTATTCATCCTGCCTCGCTTCCTAGAAGTTAGGATTCATTATCACAATGTTTATGCCCTTATTCGAATGACTTTCATTGTCCATTGTCCGCCGTTGGAAGAGGCAATTGTGAAAGTTCTGAACAAAGAGTGGCTTGAGATGCGCCCTATGTCTATGCCACATGAATTAGCTTCTTTGTTTGTTTCAAATCTCATGGACATCCTATGATGCAATGAGACAATTAAATCCATTGCTGGCAACTTTCTCTTGCCCCATGTTTTTCCAATACATATGCTTGAACCTGCATTAGAGAATTATGATGTGTGAGCTGGTACAAACTTGGTGGGTGGTGTCATCTACCGCGGGGCACTCCTATCTTCCTCGGATCTACATGCTGTCTTGGGTGATATGGTTTAGGATTTGGTGGCTACTCGTTCTGTTCTGTTTAGGGCAGGCCTCCGAGTTTTGAGGCTAAGGTTGGGTTGCTATTTAGCGTCCAAATTGAAAATTTTGTTCAATGCAGTACAATTCTTGTTCAAGCATGCTCTGGAAGACCCTTTCTATGCATCGTATTTGATTCACCTACTGACTTGGCCTCCTCTATGGAGAGTGGAATATGAAAGTGTTTGTTCCGCTAGTTTCCTACGTTTTTGATTACACACCTCATCGTTTTGGTTTCGTTTTCTTGTTGGTGGCCTGTTCTGCTATTTATGTGGTTGTACACTCTCTACTTCATATATGTACTTTGCCTGGTTGCTATGGCTGAGCCCGGTCTTTCTCGGGGTTGTATGTAATGGTTTATGAGGATTTCACTATTTTTTGGTGTTACAATTTGTAGAAAATATCTGCTCTCTTTGATGTATGTAACTATTCTTTCAAAATCAATGAAATTTTCTTACAGTGACCTTGCCACTTTTTAAAAAAAAAAAAATTATGATCATGATAAAAAATAAATAAATAAAAATATATAGCTCAGAAAGAGAGAGAGTCTATCAAATAAAGATCAAAATGTGTAGACTTTGAATTCCTTTGTAATTGACCATCGTGGAGGGAGTGACTAGTTCTAAGTTTAGAAATGTACTTAATCGTGGATGGGGAGGCCCAATAAGTGGGAGAAAGCTAACTCCTAGATAAAATACACTTATGTATATAACATATATTACATGTTTTATACATCTCACGATTAGGTAAGAAGCGTCACCCCGGAAAAAGGACATCAGGCTGGGCACCAGAAGTCAAAATCTGGAACAAAACACACCATACATGCATTTCCACATTTGCATTTTCAAATTCCTATTTGGTTGGGGAGGAAAGGAGAAGTCAGGTGGCAAAGTAGCATATGGGGCCAGGGATAATGGAGTTATGGAAGCTGGGGAGGGATGTCACGGCCAAGGAAAAGAGAAATGGAAATGGGTTATGGTGGCTGGGAAGTGGACAAATCGACCAATAAAATCCTAAAATGACCAGAGCAAGGAGGAATGGCGTGACTAAGGGAGAAAATGAAAATGGGATTCACCGAGACAGCAGACAGGTATGTATCTGAAATTTTATTTGCTATTTTCCATTTTGTAGGGACTATGAAGCACAAAGTGTGAAAGCGTTTGGTGGGTTTGTTGTTAAAATGGGTTTTTGTGGGGAAATGAAAATGGAAATGTATTTTTGTTTACAAGTGTAGGGTTTGATGGGTTTGTTGATAAATGGGTTTTCTGTGAAATGAAAATGAACAAACACTCTATTTTCAGCATGGCTATTTGATTTTTTTTTTTACTTGAGGTTTTGAAATTTGACCGTGAAGAAATAAAGGGATTTTTGTGTTGCAAAGATGGGTTTTGAAAAAAAATTATTTGGGTTGCAGATTTGAGAAAATATTATTAGTTGGTGGGTTTTCAAAATGAGAACTTAGAATGGAAACCCAAGCCCAAAACCATAGACGTAAACCAAATCTTTTATTTTAACCCAAGCCCAAAAAAATATTTTATTTTCCCATTGGCATTCTCATTTTGATGTTCAACTCTTTGCTACAGTCAAAATGACATTTAACTTTCCTCATTTGATTTAAACAAATAAAATGCTCACATTATTTGTAGTGTTGGAAAACACACTGTCTCCTCTTAGTTTAAATGTAAAGGGTTTTCTGATAGTGGGTTTCTTGCTTCTTAACATATATGGTTTGGCAACATGAAATGTTACAAAATAGTATGAATGTCTTCAAAATCACACCTTCCATTGTTGTGTTTAAATTTTGCATGACTGAAAAAAAAAAGTGCACAAAATATATGCAATTTGGAAAACACAATGTTAGGTTTCAATTATTTGAATCTCCTTGTTTAAATGTAAAGTGTTGTCTCACTACTTGCTTCTTAACATGTTCAGTTTTGCAACATTGAATGTTACAACATGGTATGAATGTCTTCAAAATCACACCTTCTGTTGTTGTGTTTAAATAAAATGCCTGCATTATTTATAGTGTTGGAAAACACATTGTCTTGCTTCTTGACACCTATGGTTTTGCAACATGGAATGTTACAAAATAGTATGAATGTCTTCAAAATCACACCTTCCATTGTTGTGTTTAAATTTTGCATGACTGAAAAAAAAAGTGCACAAAATATATGCAATTTGGAAAACACAATGTTAGGTTTCAATTATTTGAATCTCCTTGTTTAAATGTAAATGGTTGTCTCATTGCTTGCTTCTTAACATGTACAATTTTGCAACATTGAATGTTATAAAACGGTAGGAATGTCTTCAAAATCACACCTTCCATTGTTGTGTTTAAATAAAATGCCTGCATTGTTTGCAGTGTTGGAAAACACATTGTCTTGCGTCTTGACACCTATGGTTTTGCAACATGAAATGTTACAAAACAGTATGAATGTCTTCAAAATCATACCTTCCATTGTTGTGTTTAAATAAAATTATTTCATTATTTGCAGTGTTGGAAAACACATTGTCTTACTTCTTAACACCTATGGTTTTGCGACATGGAATGTTACAAAACAGTATGAATGTCTTCAAAATCACACCTTCCATTATTGTGTTTAAATTTCGCATGATTGAAAAGAAAAAGTGCAAAAAGTAATTGCAATTTGGAAAACATAATGTTGGGTTTTAGTTATTTGAATCTCCTTGTATAAATGTGAAGGGGGTTGCTTGCTTCTTAACACATACGGTTTTGCAACATTGAATGTTACAAACAGTATGAATGTCTTGAAAATAAGTCATTCCATTGTTGTGTTTAAATAAAAGGCTCACATTATTTGTAGTGTTGGAAAACACACTGTCTCCTATCAATTGTTCCCTCTAATAGTGGTATATTATATGAATCGGCCTTTAATACTAGTATATTATTCCATTAGGGGAGAAGCTAACTCCTAGACAAAAAGCACCTATGTATGTAACATGATATCATACCCCCATACCCCATTCGATACAATGGACAAAAAGCATCGAGGAAAAGTCTTGATAGATTGGTAGTTGTGTGCCATTAGGTGGCGTCGCTGGAAAAGGATGCATGAATTTGGTGGGAAAGTCAAAAATATAGACAAAACAAAGCTAACATCACCATTTTCCACATTTGCATTTTCCAATTTGGTGGGTGGGGAGGAAGGAGGCATAGGTGATGAAAATGGAATTGCAGGCTGGGGAGGGACGTGTGGCCAAGGAAAATGGAAATGGAGTTGTAGGTGTTTGCATAAAGCAATAGACAAAATGCACCTAAACGTCCCTCAAATACTGGTGTCTAAATGGTTTTGAAACATTGGGTGGGTTGCAGGTTTTGTAAAACATAGTGTTTTGCATCCTAGAATTTTCCAAAACAGTATGTATGTATTGAAAAGCTTTGTGTTATTTAGACCATAGGAGTGTGGTGATAGGCATCATTTTATAGACAACTAGTAAGGTATTTGGCTTCACTATGTAGAGGGTTTTACAACATTTTGTGTGTTGGAGGTTTCGTAAATCATGTTGTCACCTCACCTCCACTATGTTTTCTAACTTGCAATCATATTGTTTTTTTGAATTCCAGGTTTCAAAATATTAGTTTTTTCCTCCAACTCCTACATGTGCACTACAACCATCAAATTTCAATGTGCAGACATGAAACACATAGTGTTTTTCCCCTTCTTTCTCCAAACTGAAAACTCACACATCATTCTGCCTCAAATTCTTGTGCCAAAAAAAATTCTCTAAAAATGGCAATTCATACTCCAATTGTTTGTACTGCCTAAATTGCATTCATACTGTTCTATAAAATTCCAGGTTGCAAAACATTGATTTTTCAAAATTTGCAACCCACATAATATTTTTAAACCCTTTACAAGTAACAACCCAATTGGTTACTCACCCCTCACCTCAATTTGGTATGTTATGTGATTGTATTGAGGGCCTTTTGTGAATTAGATAGTAAGAATGTAATGGGATTGGAAAAATCTGAGTTTTAAGAAATGTGCAACCCACATAGTGTTGTAAAACCCTCTAGATGTAACATCCCAATTGGTAAGCCAAGAAAATTGAGCTGATGCACCTATGTACATATAGTTGGTTAGAAACCCCTCACCTCAACTCGCTTGGTCATCTCCCCTGCTTGCAACACCCCCTTGCTCTCCAATGATTCATTTTCAACCTGCAGAATGAGAAAACCCAGAACACAGAGTGTTTTCCAAGAACAATACTTGTTACAATCTAAAATGCATGTCTTAATCAAATCAATTCCCTTCCCTCCCACAGTGAATGGATAGCTTCTCACACAAGGTAAAAAATTTCCAGTGTAATTTGATGCGACGAGACACCTCCTCACTTTCCCCGCTATGACGATTCCTTCCATTTGTCAGTTCTGTCACTTCTATCATCTATTTGGCGTGTCCCACACTACGTTTTCTCTTTGTGTTATGTATGTTTCCATGTATGTTGTTATGTATGTTTTTATGTGTTTTTGTATGTACATAGGTGCTTTTTGTCAGGAGATTAGTTGTGTCTGTAGAGGGTTTTACAACATTGTGTGGGTTGGAGGTATATAAATCATGCACTCACCTCCCATGATGTTTTCCAACTTGCAATCATTCAGAGTTTTAATGGTTGTTGGAAAATAGTGGTTGTTTATAAAATGTTGCCTTTCATTGCATTCCTACTATCTAATTAACAAAATCTTTTCAAGACATTCCTGCCCATGCTCACAACTATGTAACTTTGAAGGTACATAATGAAATAAATGGAAAACCACATTGTGTTTTCCAACCTACAAATTATATTGTGCATTTATTTTTAAATGATATGATAAAATTGAATTTCAATTTTTTTTCTATAAGTAAGAGTTTCTATGAATTGTGAAGGTGAATGAACTTTAGTTCATTGTTACTGTCTACAAACTTTAAGGTTTTCATTAGAAGAATGTTGTCTATATATACTTGCATGTTTGAAAACAGTATGTGTTATGAAACCTGCAACCCAAATACTATTCTCAGCTTTGAGAGTGTCTTTTTGATTAGAGAATGCAGATGTTTTGTTTTTAATAAGTTGTTTACAAAATTTGTCTACCTTTTCACATAGGACTCTCATGTCTCCATCCAATTGATTCTCTTTTCTGCACTGACATCCTATTCTGCCTTATTTTCATGTTATCTATGTTTCTATGTATGTTTTTGTGTATGGTTTTATTCATTTTTGTATGTACATAGGTGTGTTTTGTCGGTAGATTAGATGCTAATTTTTGGTCAATCAAGGTGATCAACAAGGCTTTTGTTGACTTGTTAACCTTTTTTCTTACAATGATCTGTATTTTTTCAGTCTTCTGTACAAGTAATAGTTTAGTTTACAATATCATTGAACAATGGTTACGATACCAATATGTCATTTAGATGTTCATTGAGAGACATGGAATATAAATAGAAGTCTGATAGTGGTATGCGGTATCCTTCTTGTTCTATATTCTATGCATTTATTGATTATTGTAAGTTATGGCCTCTTTCATATGTTAGGAGAGATGAGTTTTTTATATATCTGAATGAACGTTCAGTGCTTCATAGTTCCTGCAAAATGGTAGAATGGTAGATATAATTTTTGATATATACTACTAGTGTTAGCAATAGGTTAAATTGGAAATTAAATTCCCAATGTACAATTTAATATTTTTGTTTATTTTCTGTGCAAGCTGTCATTTTGCACTCACTACAACATATAAATTGTATATTGGTGAAATTTGGAATAAAAAAATTCTTTGTAGCACCAAATTTCTTTAATTTTCCAATTTAATCTATTGCTAACACTTGTCTTCCTTCCAGGTGGTTGATATATTTGAGGAAACAAAATTGAAGAAAACAAGGGTAGGTGGATTGAGAAGGTCGCTTTAGGAGACGTGAAGCTTCTACACTAAATACAGGTGATTCTAGCTATCATATCTTGAATTGCAAGTGTATGGGTCAGTTAAACTTCCAAAATTTATTCATTTATTCTACATTAAGAAGTTATGATATTTTTAAAGATGAGATGTTTACTGTGCTGAATGCAAAGAATTTCCGTTTCAATTTTTTTATTCTACATAAATAGAAATAGCTATGCATTTTATATGAAAACCCTACATGCAAACAAATTTTTTTATTTTTCCATCAATGAAAACCCTTTTTCTTTAACCAATAGCCATTCAATTCTTTTCAAAAAACCCATTTAATTTCTCTTCAATGCTTCACAAAAACCCATTTAATAGTCATGCTTCATAATTCCTATAGAATGGTACAATGACAGATATACATACCTGTTGGCTAGCCGCAATGTGTTTCGAATGCGTTTCTCTCAGTTGACCTCCATTGCATCACCTATGCTCCCCACCAAAATACAAAATGAAATGTTGCAAATGGAAAATTTTAGCTCTCTGGATGCAACAAAAATGTAGAAAAACTACACCTATGTATATAAAAAAATGAAAAGTTTTTACTCTAGCTCAATAGCCTGCAACTCCATTTTACTAACCTATGCCTCATCCCTCCCCACCCACCAAACTAAAAAATGCAAATGTGAAAAATGGTGATGTTAGGTGCATTTTTTTCTAGCTTTTTGACTTTCCCGCTCAACCGTGTGTCCTCTTCTGGGGATGCCACTTAACGACATGCTGCTTTCCATTTGCCAAGTCTTTTCTTCAGTACTTTTTTTCCATCGCGTGGCATGGGCTATGGGGGGTATGATATCATGTTACATACGTAGGTGCTTTTTGTCTAGGAGTTAGCTTTCTCTGACTCCTAGACAAAAACCACCTATGTACACACAAAAAATGGATGAAAACATACATAATGACATACATGGTAACACACATAACATGAAGAGATGGCATAGTGCGGGGCTCTCTAGACGGATGATAGAAGTGACAAAACCAACAATGGAAGGAAATGTCATGGTTAATATGTAAGAAGTACTGTTATTGGAAAACACTCTATGTTGTGGGTTTTCTCATTCTGTAGGTTGAAAGAAAAAGGTTGGAGAGTAGGTGGGGAAGATGAAAAACCAATGGAATCTAGGTGAGGGGTTTGTAACTGATTGGTTTGTCACTTGTAAAGGGTTTTAAGACATTGTGTGGGTTGCAGATTTTGAAAAACCAGTGTTTTACAACTTGGAATTTTACACAATAGTATGAATATTCAAATTGAAAAGCTTTTGTTATTTAGACCATACGAATGCAATGAAAGGCACCATTTTTAAACACCCAGTGTTTTCCAACAACGATTAAAAGTCTGTATGATTGTAGGTTGGAAAACACAGTGGGATGTGAGTGCATGATTTATGAAACCTTCAACCCACACAATGTTGTAAAACCTTGTATGGACACAACTAATCTCTTGACAAAACACACCTATATGTACATAAAAAAACACATAAAAACATACATAACATGAGGAGATGGTATAGTGCAGGGCCCACCAAGACAGATGCTAAAAGTGATGAAATTGGCATATAGGAGGAAATGTCAGGGTGAGGAAAGTGAGGAGGTGTCCTCTTGCATCAAATTATGCCAGAATTTTTTTTCCTTGTGCGAGAAGTTATCCATTCATTGTAGGAGGGAACGACATTGATATGATTAAGACATACATTTTAGATTGTAATGAGTACTGTTCTTGGAAAACACTCTGTGTTCTGGGTTTTCTCATTTTGCAGGGAGTTGCAGGTCGAGGATATATAAGACTATCCAAATTCACTTGAGGGGTGAGTAACCAATTGGGTTGTTACTTGTAAAGGGTTTGAAAATAGTATTTAGGTTGCAAGGTTCATAACACCCAATGTTTTTGAATGCAAAATTACACATAGACAGTATGAATGTAATGAAAACATTTTGGTTACTTACACTGTGAGAACCCAATTGGTTGGTGAAACCTTAGTTGATTTTGGATACTTTTATGTATCCCCCACCAGCAATCATATTAACAGTATGAATGTATTCAACAACCCTTAATTTTAGCAAACATTCTATTTCAATATCGTCATACGTTTGGAACAAAAAATGCACATAATAGTTGTAGGATGGAAAACACACAGGGTTGTGACTCACTTCTTAATTCGTGTTCAATGAGCACTTTCTGTTATGCAAACTATAACAAAACAATGTTTTGAAGTTCACCTTCATATTTTATGACAACCCTTACTTTCACCAAACATTCCATTTCAATAGATCTGTTCATATGTTTCGAACACAAAATGTACATAACAGTTGTAGGATGGAAAACACACAAGGTTGTGACTCACTTCTCAATTCTTGTTCAATCACCACTTTCGATTATTTAGACTGTGACAATAATCATTTGGCTGTGTTTATAATGTGCATTCTATTTATGTTAATATGAAATATACTAGTAGGCAGTGCCACCTGAAGTCTTATTGTTTATGGTAGCTTGCTTATAAATGAAAGAAAAAGGTTGACATTTAAATCGTTTGAGGTCGACTATTTTTCTCATCATGGATACTTTCAAATGAATAGTCATATTAAATGCTATTTGTAACAGTAAAAATTACATTTCTCTATCTTCATCTGATTGCAAGAAAAAAAATGCTCACATTATTTGTAGTGTCGGAAAACACATTGTTCCATGTTAGTTAATTGCTTGTGAAATTTTTTTGTTTCCTATGCACCAAGAATTTAAGGAATTCTACCTTAAATTTTTGTTTGTTATGATTGAAAAACTATATGCTTGCTTATAGTAGATGGTGCAATAAATTTTGGAACTTTAATCGTCCCGTAACATTTGCAACTATTTTACATATTATAGGAAACCACAAATGTGTACTTGGAAAGCGAAAGTGGAAGAAAGCAAGCGAAAGGGTAATATTGAAATCTTCTTTTTAATGTGTATTTTGATATTTTGAATGAATTGGTTTCATGTATTTGAATTTGATGTAATATTTACATTCCTGGCATTAGAGGGAAAGGATGGACAAGGAAATGGTGGGCGCGAGCAAGTTATTGTCCATTTGGGACAAGAAAATGTGCCCTAATGGGGCAATAAGAAGAAAGGGTTCTTGGGGAGGAGATCGTGCACTTTCCCTTTTAAACTACACATTTGTGGTTGGATGTAATATGTGCCATTACAATTTCTTTTTGATATGATTTTAGAGTGTCTTTGTGATTTCATTTAGAAAATTTCATTTCTATTATGAATATGCTGATTTTGACAGTATATTGGAAAACACATTGTCCCTGGTTCTTTTAGAGGAATAAAGTGGAAGAAAAGGTAATTTTTAAATTTTCTTTTGAATGTGTATTTTCATAATTTGAATGAATTTGTTGGATGCATTTGAATTTTATGTGACATTAACATTCTTCACATTGCAGGGCAAGGATGAACAAGGAAGTGGTGGGTGTGAAGAAACATCACTAATAAAATTGAGACCTAATTTTATTGATTCTTGACACTAGCCTGCTCAATTTCTCAATTTCCTTCAACTTATGTGAAGGAAGCAAAAAAATTGTTCCTTGATTATTAGTGAAGTTTCTTGGTCTGTCTGATTTTGAATTGTATTTCTCCTCCATAGGCTCATATAAATGTGTTATGAAAGTTGTTTTCATTTTCAGATCAGACTTTCATCTTTCCCCTACTGATTCTCTTTCTCTGTGCTTAGATCTAATTTTGTCTTTTCCTTATATCCATATGTTAATTGTTGAATGTATTCATTTATATTTATGGGTTTCTTATAGGCTGAAGGTGTTGAAAGTGCAATGGTCGAAGCAGAGGCTTCCTCAAACCCTCGTGCAAGTGGAATCACCTTACCGTTAGTGCCAAGGACTTAAAGAATCCTATAAGATCTTATCTGACTGTCTCCTCAATTTCACATAAAGGCATTGTAGGAGAGGATGACAAAGGCTAACAATATTCGTTTTCCATTTGGTCTAACTATGTCTCAATTGCACATAAAAGGCACTATAGGAGAGGATGAGAGAGGTTGACAATATTCATTTTCCATTCGGTCTCTGATCATGTAATTATTGAACAGTTATGGTGTGGAATTACATTATCTTCAATGATCATGTAATTATTGAACAATTATGGTGTGGAATTACATTATTTGTGATCATGTAAGTTTTGATCAATTATCGTGTGGAATTATAGTACTTTGGTATGTTTGAAGACTATGGTCTTTTTCCAATAGTGGCATTGTGCAATTGTTAAGTTGTATTGTTAATCTTGCCATCAAGGCTCCAATCCCTTTGGGATTTACTTTTTGACAATTTATATTGGGGATGAGGTCCCCCATTTTTGACCTCACCAATTCATAGATCCAGGTCAAAGGAGGTAGCCAAGCCCCTAGGATCGAAGATCCTAAGTCAAGCTATCAAGATACCAAATCATGCAATGACAAAATAGAGAAAGTTGAAAAGGTGTATCAAGCTTCGATCGTCTATCCAACTAGTTGTGGATGAGATCTAGGCTGATTGTTTGAACTCTGGGGCTATGGAACTTTAGGCTATTTGTGGGGTGAGAAGGCCCAAATGTACTCACTCTAGGGCCATGGAACTAGTTGTCCATAGGGTGAGAAAGCCCAAAAAAAGGTAAGATACATGCAGGGTTGGAATGCACTCACAAACACAAAAGGTGGCTATGGGGAAAAGTCATGCTGCTAGGTGGGCTTCTCACTCAACCATGTCAAAGTTATACCTGTTGATAAATTTAACAAGGCACCACAAGAAAATGCTCATGAATGAAAAGGAAAGGTACCACAATCATGCAAGTTACGTTATGCAAGGTGGCAAGATAAAATCATAAAAATGTAAAGTGTAAAGGATGTTCAAAGGAGTCTTGTTAGGTTCATGCAAGGGTAGGTCACTT
Organism: Sequoia sempervirens; assembly: GCA_007258455.2. Lineage (NCBI taxonomy): Eukaryota > Viridiplantae > Streptophyta > Pinopsida > Cupressales > Cupressaceae > Sequoia > Sequoia sempervirens. Next base: position 35,573 of record VDFB02033242.1, read on the forward strand.
AGGAAAATTGTGTCCTAATGTCTCCAAGAGAGGGATTTAATCAAATAATAGTATATTCACAACTTAGGGGATGCAATGCATCACATCAGGCCACCAAGAGGAATGTAATATGCTGAGATAGATCACACTTATGAAGGACATCATACCCAATGTCATCCAAAAAATGATGAATGCATCATGCAAACAACAAGGCTACACTAGGAACCAAAAATGAATTTATGGTAATGTATGCCTCCTACTTTAAAGAAATTGCTAACACCATTACTGTGAGCAATTGCTTTAAAGTAGAAGAGAAGATGAGAGCTTATTAAAAAACCCCTATGCCAAGTCATATGTTTTTGATAAGCTGCATCATGAAGAAAGAAAGTATGTCACAAGCGAGTCAATCTTAAGACATGTCGTTCACATCTAAAGCTTTTCCTTATATGTTCATGAAAGGGTAACGATTTGTCGAAAGAGACAATGACAAGTGACATACAGGGGATAAGGATATCTAACTCTTTCCTCCCCGCTTAGTGTAGGACAAGGGTGAGCCTAAAGTGGATGACGGTATGCTACCCCTTGCAAGGGATGTGAAACATGTAATAGTGAGAATACTATGATCCTACAACTATTACATGGCAAGGAGTAGAAACTAATGTTATTTATGTATTGATTTAGGATGTAACAAGATTAAAGGTTTCTTGGAAAAATGGTTGGTGATAGTATGGATGTTGAGTGAAGGTTTTTTGGATGGGTTGACGACTATGAAAGGACAATCACAAAGACTATATTTGGAAGAATGAGGTTAGGTATAGGGTGATGGTTAAGGGTTGAATTTTTTTGAGTATCAAAAGTGAGGATAGGTGGCTCTATTTGGTTGTCGGTTATCACTAATATATCATTCTTATGTGCCATAAGATTGACCCTAGGAGGAGAGCTAATATGTTCATCACATGTCATAATTGGAGTTCGCAAGATAGCTTCATCACTCATAGGAGAGGCATCAATGGAAGGATAACAAGGAGTTTCATGGTTACTAATGATTGGAATTTTTTGTTCAAAAAGAGCTTCCCAAATGGTAGGGGTATCAGGAAAGGGAGGAATAAGATTCTCGTGAGTCTCAATGAGGATATCTTCTAACACAAGACTATCTTCTTCATGTCTAGAGAAGATAGTAGGAGAAGAAAAGGTTTGATTGCCATGATTATCTACACTTACATCTTCATGTCCTAGAAATGTTGTCTTGAGTAGGGGTAGGATGTCCATACCTCTTAATCATATCCTCCACACAAATGTGTTTGCCATGATTATTCACAATTGTAGTAGTGTCACCATTAGGGGAGGTGTTGGGAGATAAATGAGGAATCTATAAGGTAAGGGCAATGATTTCATCATTGTGTGTCATATTGTTTTTGTAAGTGGTATAAGAAGGAAGACAAGCAATAATTTAATGATCTTCAATGATTGTGTCTTCTTTCAACAAGATACATTCATCACCAATGGGAGAGATATCAGGAGAAGAACAATGATGATTATCATGATTATCGATGCTTGCATCCTTTTGGGGAAAAGATTTAGTGGATGATTTAGAAAAGAGGAAGTCATGTAAGGCTTCATATAACATTGCCAAATCATCACTACTAAAGGGATTGGATGTTATGTTTTTTGTAATTGGTTCTTTTTATGTTTGTGTTTTTGTGTTTTCATTTGCTAATATTTTCTCAATGTAATCTGATCTAAAAGGACTACGAACTAATTCTGAAAATGAAACTTGCAAAAGTCTAAGTGCCATGAATGTAAATGATTCTTATTTCTAATAAAATGAAATATAAAGACATAGGATGAAATGTAACTTTTCAGATTGCAAACAAAGTAATTGACTAATGACACTATGCAATAATCTAAAAATGAAATGTTGCAAATGAAAAATTTGAATTTGAACAATGCATGGAATGAGCTAATTGATGCTAAATATCATGAAATGTATGCTACAAAAACTCAACAAAATGATATAGGTAGGTTAAGGCACCAAAAAAAAGCTTGAAAATAGTTTTCTAAGTTATGGAAAATGTTGTTTTAGGGGTCAGAAGGAACTGATTCGCCCAAGGTGGCGAATGAGTCTTAGTATGGACCTTTCAAATTTTCAAAAATTGGTAACGTATTTTGATGTGTTCTGAGTGCTATGATGCAATTCTAAATGAAAAAAGTAGAATTTTAGAATTTTTCAAGGATGAAAGATGCAAAAATGCAACCTATTATGCACTTTTATCTGTGCAAAAATGAAATCCTAGAATGCAAGCTAACTAATGCAATATGCAATGTAAGAAAATATAGAATGATTAATGGAATCCAAAATCAAAAAAGAAGGGATTCAAATACCAGGTTCACAAAAATGGAGCATAGATTTTTGGCACCTACTTGCTTTCTATCACTCCTAGGGTTTCTCACCTAGAAGGAGAAAGGTGGGCCAAAAATGCTTATGTTCTCATTAGAAGAAATGGAAAGAGGGGTATAAAGTATGTGTGTTAATGTGTTTAAATTATGAAAAATTAATGAAAATGAAAACTAAGGAATGTATTCTAACCTAATGCAAAAGTGTTGGAAAACACAATGTGTATTCAAATTGTTTGACTTTGAATGTAAACAAATTGTAACAAAATATAACGCAATTGAAGATATGAACCTGGAAGCTAGAAGAGGCTAGAATGAGGCTTTGAATACTTCCAAAAGACACCAAAAATTCTCACTAGGACTGATTCACCATGCATGGCGAATGAGTCCTATTTTTTTCCAGAAAGTGTCAGAACTAGTTTCGGGGAATTGGGTATCCAAATCAATAGAAATCCCTGTTCAAGCCTAGAAATGGGACGGATTCACCATAAATGGCGAATGAGTCCTCTTCTAGAAAACAAAGAAATTTGGAAAGGATTTTGAGGCTTAGAATCTGCAATTATGTTTCTGAAGATTCCCCAGATCTGAATCTACAAAACTCAACCTGTAGACTCTCTCCAAGCTTGAAATAGGTCTTAAGACATCTTGAATGACTTTTATGGGATGAGCACACCTTTTCTCACCTTCTCATTTGATAAATCTGCATACACAAACACATGCAAAGGGGAAAAAGTGTTGAAGGTTAGGATATGGGGGTTTGTCTTGGTCAAACCCGTTTTAGGTAATTAAACCAAAATGAAGAAATAAAGTAATGAAACATGCAAAAATGGAGTTTTTTACCTTTTCATGATGATTTTATCTTGAAAATATGTAGCAATGGAGGAAGATTCAACCCTTGAATGTCCTTAGAAGCTTTCTTGATGAATTGCAATATAAAAAACCCTAAGTTGCTTGACTTGAGATGAAAGATTGATGGATGAATAATGAAGAATGGATGTGAATTAAATTTATGGATGTAAAAATGAGTTTATAGAGGTGATTTTATAGGCAATTCACCTATTTTACCGTTAAAACCTCATCATAGGCTGACATGAAGCAAAATTAAAATCAAATTTTACTTTATTTCCCACTCAAAGGTAAAAATGGGGCCAAATGCGACTCATTCGCCACACATGGTGAATGGGTCCCACCTAGATGGGATTTATTCACCATGCATGGTGAATGGGTCCCACAGGGGCTATTTTGATAGCTCAAATGCCAAGGAATAAGGAAATAAGGTCTAAAATGCAACCTTGTTGGGTGTTTGATCAATTTAAGCCTCAAGATGCACAATGCGGGTTAATAGGGGCCTATTAGTGATGATGTAACTGTAAAATAGGGCTTGAGACACAAAAATCAATGTGAAAGTGTGATTAAATACACTTTACAACACTAAAATGAGGTCCACATAGCATAGGAATGCACCATAACCAATGTGAATGTGCAAGACACATTACAACATTAGTTTATCATTAAGTTTAAGCTAAGAATATTCTATATAGATGTAATAATGTTATTAAACACATTTTCTAATGTTGAATTAGGGAGAAATAGGTTCATTAGGTTTAGAAAAGCGTGAAAGTCCTTTACAAGACTTTACAACACCTTTACAAGACGTCATTAAAAGCATGTTATTTGATTTGCAAGGGTCCAAGACCTAGTGTGGATGCATAAAATGCCTCACAAAACTATATTAAGACCTTATTGAGTCCAATTTATCATGAATTAATCCCATGTCAAGCAAAGGGTCCTTTTTTCTATGACACACAATTTTGTCATACGTTTCCAACAAAAATATGCATGTAATAGTTGCATGATGGAAAACACACAGGGTTGCCACTCACTTTTGAATTCTTGTTCAATGACCCCTTTCTATTATACACACTATAACAAAATAATATATTTAAGTTCAAAATAGTTCAAATTACCAATAATGGTCGTGCAAAGCATTTTGATAGGTCCAAAAGTTAGAGGTGTTGTTGCACAACTTATAAAAGTATGAGATGCCACATCAATAGCTACATTGGAGGTTGGTAGAGGAGGGAATTCGTGTAATGTGGTAGTGGTTTCAAAATCATGATATGATGGTAAATCAAAATGCACTGAATAATTGTAGGTTGGAAAAAAAAGTGGGGGATGTCAGTAGATTCTTCTAAAAATCTTGCATTTCCTTTGATGGGAAGCAAGTGGTTATGTAGACTATAACAAAACAATGTGTTCAACTTGAACTTCATATTTTTTAACAACCCTTACTTTCAGCAAACATTCTATTCCAATATTGTTCATATGTTTGGAACAAAAATGCACATAACATGTGCATTCAATGGAAAACACACTAGGTTGTGACTCACTTCTCAATTCTTGTTCAATGGGCAGTTTCTTTTATGCAGACTATAACATAACACTATTTTCATCTTCACCTTCCTATTTTTAAAAAACCCTTACTTTTAGCAAACCACTCCATTTGAATATTTGTTCATATGTTTGGAACACAAAATGCACATATTAGTTGCATGATGGAAAACACACTGGGTTGTGAGAATTAGTTGCATGATGGAAAATGTAGTGGGTTGTGACTCACTTCTCAAGAACAAGACTCACTTCTCAAGCTTTGTTCAATGAGTGGTTTGTTTTATGCAGATTGTAACAAAACAATGTTTTGAAGTTCACCTTCATATTTTATAACAACCCTTACTATTAGAAAATGCACAAAATTGTTGTACAAAATGTTCACCTTACCTATAATGGTCCTACAAAGCATTTTAATAGGTCAAAAAGTCAAAGATGTTGTTGCACAACTTATAAAAAGTATGAGATCATTCCATATCAATAGCTACATTGGAGGTTGGTGGAGGGAATTTGAGTAATGTGGTAGTGGATATGGAACAGAAAAGAAAGCTCCCACTTGAAATAGGACATGTACATATAGGAGTAATGATTATCCCTTTAAAAAAAATCCAAGCCCATACAATTCACCTCCTTGCCATTCACTTCAGCCAATAGGAAGAGCACTTGGCTAGAAAACATCCCCTTTGTAGCATCTAAATTGCTACAAAATCATGCACTAGGAAATACAAATGGCATAGGTAGTTCAATTTCATCTTCATAGGAAACAAGAGATAGTGGTAGCCTTGTGTTTCCATTTCTTAACAATTTGGCTAGTGATTGTTGAGTTGTCGAGGAAATGGTATGGGCTTTGATTTTGTTTAAAGGGATAATTGTTAATCCTTTATGTAGATATCCTATTTCAAGTGGGATATTTCCTATTTGTTCCATATCCAATACCACATTACACAAATTTCCTCCTCCACCAACCTCCAATGTAGCTATTTTGTGGCATCTTAAACTTTTATCAGTTGTGCAACAACACTTTTCACTTTTGACCTATCAATTGTGCAACAACACTTGTGACTTGAGATGTTGATCAGTTGTGCAACAAGACCTTTCACTTTTGACCTATTAGTTGTGCGACAACACCTTCCATTATTGTCTTTGTTTCATGAAATTCCTATCTTTTAGATTGTATCTCTCTCTGAACAACATTAAGCTCATCTTCTTTTCACCATGGCAACTTCTTGTGTTTTAATTCCTTTTCTAATTGGTTAATTTTAGTCTTCGCTTGTTTTGATCCACTTTGAGCATTTCTAGCTATTGTTTTTGCAAAGTTTTTATGATTAGAGAATGGAGATGTTTCTTTTTGTAAGCTAATTAGGGAACTTATCTACCTTTTTGGATAATACTTTCATGCCTCCACCCAACTGATTCTCTTTTTCTGCACTTAGATTTGATATTTCCTTTTCCTTATCATCCATTTCCAATTGTATTTGTTCCATGGAATTGGTAACTTTAAGAATGCTTGACTTTATTTTTTCAACTCCACTTATAGCATCATCTCTCTCTTTCTTTGCTTGCACAAATTCATATGCAATAGAAAACCGTTCAAGCTAATCCACTTCTGCATTGCCATTTTCCCCTTGCACATACTGCACATGCTGCTTCCTCCCCTTCTCATGAGTAGGAACAACCTCTTCACTCAATACATTATCTATCTTGTTCACGTTTGTCTAATTATTTCCAAATGTTTTTAGAGAAGATTCCTTTTTTCATTGCACACTTTCGAGTATGTCCTCATACTTTTTTATTACTACCATGTCATACAAGTCTCATAACAAATATTTTTTAGATTATGTCTGATTTATTGCATGCTAAGGGATGGAGTTTTGAATGTATTGAATACTTTCAAATGATAAAGGGACAAACATGTGGTAATGAAGTTTTCATGTTTATGGATGAGTTTCAAAAGTAAATCACAGTCCACAAAGGAATACAAACATGTGATAAAAATATTTTGTCCAAGCATGAAGCTTGTCCTCCAACAAGTAAATAGCTTCAATGCAAACATCCTATAGTTCATTAAAACTATTCATGGGTTAAATAAATAAATTATATTAGCAAGTAAATAAATATAAAAAGTATAGTTTAATGGAAGAAAGAATGCATGGATACCAAATTTAAATGTTTGGGTACATAAAATATCAAATATTCTTTAAAAATCATGATTGAATAAGAAATTTATTTGGTTGAATAAATAAATTCCTAATTAGTGTCACTAATTGATAATATGTTTCTAAAATATACTAAAAATAATGAGAAAAATGCGTAATATAAAAGGCAAGGCATGACGAACAAAATGGAAGAACCAATGAATGGATATATGAGAACATGTGTTGAGATGCAATGATGGCATTTTGGAGGAAAATGATGGAATCCCTATATATATTCAATAATTCACAATAATATCCATGAACTATATGTCTTAATGTCTTGATTTTTAGTTTGTACAAATTACTTATTGCTCTGCTCTATGGGATTTTGATTATACCTTATTCATTCTTATTTTAATACATCTTGGTGCATGTTATCCTTCCCCCATCTAAATAGAATTATTTTCTTTTTTATATTTATTTGTTCTTATATATTTGCTTACATCATTGATTATTACTATGTTTTTGTATACCATGTTGTATTGTAGTGTTCACTAATGTACACCACATTTCGTATGATCCTATATGTTCTTTAGCTATCATGTACCATGATCCCAAAGCTATTCCTTTTGGTGGCACCATCATATTATTCTTTCATTCCTTATCTTGTTTCTAAGATTTTCTTATTATATTTGGGGTCATTATTCCTTTCCCATTTTATAATGTACTTTTTTTACTTTATCATGCTTTTATAGTTATCTTGTTACATCATGTGCATCATGCCTCCCATACTATTTTACACTTACATATTAGCAATAATAGTCATAGAGATCTTGTCTTACCTTATTAGAGGCATCATGCCTACCATAGTTAATATATATTACTTATGTCTAAAAATGCTCATTCATGGGTACTAAATAGTACTTCTATTTCCAATTATATACTATAATTTTTTTATTAATAATATGCCTCATGTTACATTAAATTGCAATTCTAAATACCCTTATTTCACCATGTCTATGAGAATAATTATTTTTTGTATGATAATTTTAAACCCATTTTATTTTTACCTCTTTTGTATGCAACATTTAAATAATTTATTTACCATGTATCTAAACAACCTATTTTGATCCTAAATTTAAAATTTATTAAAGGTTATTAGGATCTATAAATAATCTTAAACTCATTGTTATGTAACCATTCCTCTATATACTTCTATAAGATAAAATTGTTATCTCTTATATTTTATATAAATATTGTCTACTTTTCACTACAACATAGAACACCACCATATCAAACTTTATACTTAATTAATTTATCTCTAGGTGACCCCTCTATAGGAAGTATTATAACACCTTACATTATTAATTATTATCAAATCCCCTTTATGAATGAATGTTGTATGATATCCATCAGCTAGTGAATCCCATGTGGTTTAACTAAACCATTTTCATCGCCCCTTAAATAAATTTGAACCATATATTATTCCTAGTGCACCTACTCCATTTTTTTCTTATAACTTTTTAATCTTATATTTTACATTTAGAACTTCCTAGCTCTTATACTTATTAGTTAGACCATATTATAGTAATTATAGTTTTTATTTTGTGTTATTAACTAATTAATGCTTGATAAGTAGAAAGAAACTAATCTAGTAAAATTTTAGGTAAGAAAACACTTAAGATGAAATTATATTTCTTAAGAATAAGCAATCTAGAACAAAAGGATTGGTTTTTTATGAAATAATCATTGATACACTCATTTTCTCCTTAGGCTCACTCAAATAACACAAAATAATAAATCTAAGGCCCATATCAACTTTAAATTATTTTAGGAATCACATACTCAAAGCATAATATTTTTGTATATACCCATGAGTTAATGAAAATAATTCAATAGCATAATATTTTTAAGTTCCTAGAAATAACTTAGACAACAATCTAGATCCTCATATATGAACTCAACACATATTATAGTGAAGGATATTAATTAAATATGTTGGGATCACCTTTTCCATTATACATTTTAACAAATGGTGTCTCAAAACATATACATAGAGGATGTGGATCAATCTTAAATACTAATGGTGTATGTCTACCATCTGTAAATTTATCATCATCTTGTCCATTAACTCTTGTATCAAATTCTTTCTCTCAATGACCTATCTTTTGGATTAGTTCATTTAGGGTAGAGGAAGGAGTGGTCATAAGAGAAGGTTGGGGTCCACTAAGATGAGTATAGGTAGGATTTATGGAGTAGGTATGAGTATGGTTGGTATGAGGAATGAAATAGCTAATAGATTGGAAAATAAGTATGGAGGAAGAAATAAAAATGAGGTGTGTGCATGTGATTAGATAGAGGAATGGGATGCCAATAGTGGCATAGTGCAATGGTTAAGTTGTTGATTGTTATTCTTGCCATCGAATTTCAAACCCCATTGGGGTGCAATTGTTGAGAATTTATATTGGGGATGAGGTCCCCCATTTGTGACCTCGTCGATTCATAGCTCCAAGTCAAAAGCATTTACCCCTCTTAAATTAAAAATGATAGAGGAATGGGATGATCAACAGTAAAAATTTTATTGAACAAGTGAGAGAAGTTAGCACCATTAAATATGGTATAGGTGTAAAACACCATGTGAGACACAAGTATGATGGAGGGTGCAATGATGATATAGATCATGGAAATGGGTGATTTTAGAAAAAATATGAACATTGTATGATTGTACAATAGTGAAAATAGATGTAATGCTATGGAATGGAATTATAGTAAAAATAAATATGATTAAAAAGAAACATGAGATTAATGGAAAAAAAAAGATTAACCAATCGTAACACTAACATCTTATAGAACCTCTACTTCACATAATTTATTAATAATATAATATTCTTAGTAAAGTCAAAAACATATATAAAAAAATTATCATTATATTGAAAGAGATATATATATCTTATAGAAGTTGAACATGGTACGCATAATACCTTCCATATAAAATATGAAATGTCAAAATTGATCAAAATTCTACGTAGAAAACTCAAAACACGTGACTGTTTCAATTAATGCATTAAAGTGGAGTAAGACTTAAAAATCCAAGGAGAAAAAGTCAAGAGGACGACAATTTCGTGGTAAAGGGGCATATAGAGAATTGGCCTTTAAAAACTCTTTAAATAGTAAATGCATGTGCACATGGTCATAATTTGCCAAAAACAATAATTGTTTTTTCCTATTTTCTAGTGTTTTAAGATTCTTCATTTTAGGACATTAGTGATTAAATTCTGATTATAATAAATATCTGTATAATATTATATTTATTTATTTATTTAAAAACTTTTTATATTTTGTATTTTAATTATATTTTAATTATATATGATATTTTATATCTTTATTTTTATTTTATTGACCATTTCATTTATTTATTTAAAAACATTTTATATTTTGTATTTTAATTATATTTTTATTATATATGATATTTTTATATCTTTATTTTTATTTTATTGACCATTTCATTTCGTTTGTATCATTATTATTATATTTTTATTATAAGTGATTCTATTTTTCAATTTAGAATATTCTTAAACATAATTTAATTCCACAATTACTACTAAATTTTAAACAATATACATAAACAAATATTTGTACACTAAATTTACAGGCAATAAATCTTTATGCTTCTAGAATTTTGAAGAAAACAGATTTATACAGTTGAATCTAGGAAATATTAAATTATTTATTTAACTACTAAATCAAACCATATTTCAATAAAAAGATCTGTTCACACAAACACCGACAGTTTGTTCATTACATTTCTTCCCACATACATATTTTCCAACCTGCTACCTCTATTATTCCTCATATCAATTATACTGATACTGATCACCTGTAGCAGAGGTATTATTTTTTAAATTTTTTGACCATCTATGTGGAGTTCTTCAACACGCGTTTACGTACAGCTCACGGTGTCTGCGCACCCATTGCTTTCTGGCTTCAAACGTGGTCTTCTCTCAGTATAAATAAGTTCCCTTGTCTAAATTACTCCATAGCTTGAAAAGTTTTAGTTAGTTTGCAAGGAAGAAAAATACAAACAATGGCAGGGTTGTCAAATATAGTGAAATTAGCTTCCTTTCTCTGTTTAATTTTAATAGCACCATGGATGGCTTCTGCAGCCCTTGTCCAGCACAATTTCACCGTGAGTATTTTTAGTAGAATCCCTTCAAATCTGAACATGTTAAGATTGATGTCATGATGATTACAGGTTGAATTTATTAGGAACATAATTATCTTGTTTACTGTCTTACAGATTGGAACCCAGAATGTGACCAGAGTGTGTAACACGGAGACGATTGTAACAGTCAATGGACAGTATCCAGGCCCCACCATATACGTTAATGAAGGCGATAATCTGATCGTCGAAGAGAACAACAACGGGCCCTATAATGTGACTATACACTGGTAAGGAAGACTATGTTCGAAATTGTATCCATTTGTTCATTGATATAGACGGGTTCAGGTAAATTCATCGTCATTGTGTAGACAATTCATCTCCAATAATTCATGGATGTGGTATATTCACCACAAATATCTTTTTTACGTTCAATAAAAAGTTTTGTAATTTTTTTTTTAGCACTTTTGACCACTTAAATATTGAAAAAGGTATATGTGGTGAATATACCATGACGATGAAATTGTTGAAGGTAAATTATATACACGATGAATATGCTGCAGCGATGAATTGCTGATGGTGAATGGTCGATAATGAATTGATGATGGTGAATTACTGACGATGAATTTTCTTAAAACCGATATAAACATTATGAAAAACTTACGTTATGATTTTATTATTTTTGATTTGGCAGGCATGGGGTAAAGCAGTTGAAATCGTGCTGGGCAGACGGACCGGCCTACATAACACACTGTCCCATTACTCCTGGGAATAAATTTACCTACAATTTTACAATCACAGGACAGGAAGGGACGTTGTGGTGGCATGCACATATCTCGTATCTGAGAGCCACTGTGCATGGGGCATTGGTCATTTCACCCCGGGCTGGAAATGATTATCCATTTGCCAAACCAGACGCTGAGTTCCCTATTATTTTGGGTTGGTAGCTCTCTTCCATGCAAACCTCCTTTATGTTTTATCTTCTGTTTTCTACGTGCATAGCTTTTGTGAATGAAATCCACGTTTCTAATGAAAAATTGTACAGTATTTGCAAAAGGTATTTGCTAGTTTGATGAATTTTGCTTATGGGGGGCAGGTGAATGGTGGAATGCGAATGTGGAAGATGTAATAGCAGAAGCGATTGCAACAGGAGCTACACCAAATGGATCAGACGCATACACCATTAACAGTCAGCCTGGAGACTATTTTCCTTGCTCTGCCAATGGTTTGTAACGTTGGGCATTTATCAAAATAAATTTGGAATCAGGAATAAGTTTTAGGACAAAACTAAAAGAAAGACCTATGTTTCAATAATTATTCATTGGTACATGTTAATTAAAATCTTATTAAATTTTTTTATATGTACTAATAGTTATTCACTTTATATCTAGTAGTTACAAAAAAGGTATTTAGTTGGAGTTGTGAAATTTTATTGGTATCAATAGTGCATGATTTTTGGGAAATTTGTGTATATGTATTGGATCAATTGTGCAAATTTTCTACTAGTCAAAGCAAACGGTTATGGGACAATAGTAAATATGTATGAGACATCGTCTAATTCTCTCATGTTTGTTGTAACAACTTGGAAGCTGAAACAATAGCTATAAGCTCTTATGCAACATGCAAAGAAATAAAAATAATAAAAAAAAAATTGTCCAAATCTGACACACCATTTAGAAACTTAGAATATACGAAATTAGTCATAACAGCTACTGATACCCTTCCCTATCTACTGAATTAATCATGGATGCAGATACTGTCCGGATTTTGGTTGAAAAAGGAAAAAGCTACCTGCTGAGGATTGTAAATGCTGGCATGCTTCATGGATCCTTCTTCAAAATTGCGCAGCACAATATGACTGTTGTGGCAGTGGATGCCGTTTATACCAAACCATATAAAACCGATGTGTTGCTCATACAGCCAGGTAACACCATGGATGTGCTCATAACAGCTGACCAGCAGTTAGGGCAGTACTACATTGGCACCCGCGTATACAACAGCCAGCCTGATGGGACGGCATACTTAGAGACACCTGCTACAGCGATATTGCAATACGAAGGCGACCTCAATGCATCTAGCCCTCTCTTGCCCGACTTTCCTGCATTTAACGACACGGCTACCGCATTCAAATTCAGTACAGACCTGAGAAGCCTGAACTCCTCCGTCCCACAGACTGTTGATGAAGAAATGTTTATAACAGAGGGACTGGGACTCATTACCTGTCCCGAGAATTCCTGCCCAGATAACAACGGTGTAAGAGCCGTTGGAAATTTGAATAACATTTCATTCGATCTGCCTGATATAGCCATATTACAGGCATATTATAATGGTGTAAATGGAGTGTTTACCAGAGACTTCCCAAATAATCCTCCCCAAACATTCAATTACACTGGATCTGTGCCCCTGAGTCTTTGGGAGCCCGAGTTGGGGACAAAAGTTAAAGTTCTGAAATTCAACAGTACTGTTCAAATAGTGTTTCAGAACACTGGGATTATTTCTATACAGAGCCATCCTATACACCTTCATGGCCATGATTTTTATCTTGTGGGACAAGGCTTTGGTAACTATAATTCCGAAACGGACCCTGCAAACTTCAATCTGGTAGATCCTCAGATGTTGAACACTGTCGGAGTTCCTACTGGTGGGTGGGCGGCCATTAGATTTGTAGCCGACAATCCAGGTAAGATAGTTTAAATCATTAGCATGTATTTTAATGCTTTAAGGTTTCTATTCATGTTTTACTTCTTTAGAGCTAAATTACATATTGTTTGTTTTTTAACACAGGAGTTTGGTTGGTGCATTGCCATTTCGAATCTCATTCTGCACTTGGTTTTGATATGGTATTTCTTACCGAGGACGGAGCAGGAAGTTCTGAAAAATTGCCGCCGCCTCCTTCTGATCTTCCTCAATGTTAGATGGATTTATTCATCGGCAAAAAACTTTGAATTTCAGCATTAGTCATGGAAATAAGATAGATTATGTCCTATCTTCTAGACGCCGGCAAGGCAGAGTTGGTAGGGTTATATGGTCAATTTTTTGAACAGCTGACTCGACAACTAGTCCTGGAAATAAGATTATGTCGTGCAGTTTTATTGATTTAATTTATAAAAAGAAAGTTGTATCATCCAATTTTTTTTAATTTAAAGAAAGAGCAGCGTTTGGTGGTAAATGTCGTTGCACGCCAATTTTAAGTTTCCATAAACTTTCAAATTGAACAATTTAAATCGTTATTTATTTATTATTTGGATTATAAAATACTTAAATAAATAAATTTAAACTGTATTTTAAAATATAAATTAATAATATAATATGTCATAGTTACAACAGTTTAAATCAAGAATACATGAAAAAATGGTTTAAAAGAAAATGATAAGTTATAATGTTAGTAATAGAATTATAATTAAAAAAAAAGTAATTCTTAATTAATTTTAAAATAAAATAATTATTGATTAGTAATTTTTGATTTTTTAAATATCGTATTTAGGATATTAATCATTACTAATATAATTATAAATTATAAAATTTTAATGTAATTATAATGGTGTAATTTATACATCTATATTATTTCTACTTAAGTTTTCTATTTAATTTGAGGAAATATATTTATCCATTTTCATTGTTACAAGTGGTACAATTGCGTGTAAAGTTAGGTGCATTTGTCTAGCCCTAATCCATCTCTGTACATATATCACTATGCATTTAGGCTAATTACCCTAAATCCATTTCTCATTTTATGCATTCACCTTTACCCCCTCAATTTGTCACCCTTATCCATACACCTACTTGTATATAACCGTTAACCACCTTGATATGATCATTTATGGTCATGGACTTGTCCCCTTCCTTAGAAAAACTCAAATTCAAACTTCGGCTAACGAGCCCCATTCAAATTCTTTCCTTAAGTCAATTAAATACATATTTTTGCACAATTTGATGTTCTACACTAATGTTTTAAGTCATTCAATGTATTTAATTCTAATCATCTAGAATACACATGACCTCTCTCATCCTAAAGTATTGAAAGAAATTAATAACAAAATATTTTGATTTGGTCTGCTAAAGGGAGTAAAAAATCTACATAATAAGATCCTTGACTACTATAGAACAAACCTTTGTACATATTTTTGGGGGTTGAACTAGAACCCGTCTCCTTGTGGTGAAAGAACAACCACCCTTGCAAGGTAGTTTTAAATACTAGCAATCCTTAGTCTAGGAAAACTAGTAGAACAAAGAAAGATGTATTAAACAAGTAAAATAGTATATTTTCATAGAGCATGAGGATGAATAGAGAATTAGATGAGCAATCTACAGCTACAAACGTTTCTTCTAATAGAATACAAATCTAATATATACTCCAGGGAACTTCAATAAAAGAGATATTAGCATTAAAAAATCAATTAAGTAAATAATTTGTATTTATTTGATTAATGATTGGAAGATGATTGAGAAGTTTAGTTAAATCATTGATCTTATTTATTTAATTCTAAAAGAGGATACAATTAGGTGTGGTTAGGATGTGGATAGTTTTATGTGTATATGCAATGCAATTAGACATAAAGTAGAGTACTATTCAAGTTTTCTCTTTCCATAAACAAAGTTAATCCTCTAAGGTAAAAATAAAATAATTCTCAAATAGTTTTAAAGTAAAATAAAATAAATTAAAAAAAATCTCTTTGTATTTTTAAGACAGATGAATTTATGATATTGATACTGATATTTTTAACATAATTAAAAATTATTAAGTTTTACTTTTATTATAATGGTGAAATTTACATATGTATGTCATTTCTCCTTTAATTTAGAGCTTGTTTTTTTCTTAAAGTAGACATAGGACTTTCTCCTCTCTTTCCTTTTCTACTCAATTGTTTCTTGAATAGAAAATTTCCTTCAAGATTTTTACTACAAATTGACTAATGCATCTCAATTCTATGATCACTAACCCCTTTACCAAATCATTTTCTTTCTCATAAATGTCTATGCCAACTTCCTCCAAAATCTCGTATTCACTCAAATGCACCTAAAGAGGCACAATAACAATAATTGAACCTATCCTCAAAGACAAAGCAAAATTTAGACGAACCTCGTTCAAAGAACAAGAGAAATCAACACCTACATTATAAACACTAGGATTAATTTTACCACAAATATTGATATCTAACTTGTTTTTCATCTTTATTTTGATTTGTGCGTTGGAACCACATGGTAATCACATACGTAGCGATTCAAACTCCAACACCCCATGGAAAATAATTTATTCTATTCGGTTTTGACCTATTGAAATCATCCACTATCTTCAATTCTTCTTATTAATTCATAGGGGGTTTTGTGAATTGAAATAATGTCAAACCTTACATATAGCCTAGATTTACTAATCACCATTTCGTCATCAATAGTCACAAGGGTCCCTAAGTTATTCCTGCTTTGAGATATCCAATCCAACGACTAGAATTATAGAGGAAGTTTTTATAGTCAAAGCCAAAGTGGGGAATCAGTCATAGAGAAATCTAAAGGCTTAAAATTAGGGAACCAATTTTAGAGATATAGAAATGCACTCCTTATTTTTTTCTCTCTTTGGCTTGTAATTTGGTCCCTCACTTCCATGCTCTCAAAGGTAGTAGAAAATAATCCTTTAGGGAGATTATCAGCTAAAGAAAATAGGCTTCAATTTTTAGCAACCCAATCTAGATTTATTTCTCTTAACAATTGAACCCCAACAAAAATGTTCCTATGATTGTGTTGTGCCCTTAGCACACACGCCTCGTTCGGAACGGGGACCCTCTTTTCTTTCGCCTTGTCAGGTGTTTTGGGGCTACCTCATTTTGCGTGCCCCTCTTTTTTGACGTTCCGCATGGTTGATATTGCTCCAAGGTTACATCCTAAAATCGACCATGCCTCCTTTTTGGTTTTTGCTGCCCTCCGGGGCCTCGTGGGTTCCTTTGGCATTGTTTGGCCCTGGACGGCCCTGGGCCCCTCCGGGCCCGGGCCTCCGGGGTTCCCTTATCAGGTTTCCCCTTTGCGTTCGCCGCCCTTTGCGGCCTTCCCTGGGCGTCTTTCCGCCCCTCGGGGCCCGCCCTACTGTCCGCCTTTCAAACTTCTTCGGGGATTTCCTGGGCGGCCCCTGCTCCTTCGGGCCCCGGGCACCGGGAGTCCGAGTCCGGACTTCCGTCCCGGGATCGCCGCGACGGCGATCTTCCGTCGGCCGCCCGCCCCTCGGGCCCCCGGGTGTTCCTCGCCACCGCCGTTCAAATGCAAAGCGAAGTCCCTCGGCGGCAATCTTCCGTCGGCGCCCCGCCCTACGGGTCCCGGGATGCTGTTCGCCGCCGCCGTTCGAAGTCATCGCAAATTCTCAGGGCGGCCGTCGTTGCGTGGCTTCCTGCCTACCGGATCCCAGAGTCTCTGTCGCCGCCGCCGACTCAATTTTGAAATCCACCAGCTTTTGGCACGGTCGTACGTGTAATTAATGATAGCATTAATGGCGGATGGGGTATTTAAGGCCCAACCCACCAAAGTCATTTTCATTGATCGAATTGTCCGAGTTGAAGCAAGTTGCAGAGCCGATTATCTGGAGCCCATCGCCATCGAAAGCGTCACCACTGTCGCCATCAAATTCACCTTGTCGACCCCACCGGTGCATCCTACAACTTCCCGCTTAGCATTTTCGAGGTGGGTTTTTTCCGTCCGCCCTCCTGTCATTTTTGATCATTTTGGGGATTTAAAATGAATTGAACAAGTAATTAAATTGTATAAAATTAAAGAACACCCCTTCGCACCCCAAACCCATGTTTTAGAAATCTCCTAGACCGGTCGCAATGACCTTCCCTGTCGATCCGGGGCTCACCCGTTGCGTGGCCGTTCTTCGCGCAGGGCGACCGGCCCCATCGGGCCTGATCCCCTCTTTCGCCGTCCCATTCCAGTGCGTGGCTGCGTGTCGGCGGCCATCCCCCTTGCCGCGCCCGGGTTGTCGGGCTTCCGTCCCCGGAGTGCCTGTTGAATTTCGCCCCGTCAAATCTAACCAAACTGCCTAGGCCATCCAGCCGCCCGCCCTTCAGATCCCGGGCTTCCTTTGTCTGTTCGTATTCTGCCTACGATTTGCCATGCCCCGGGACCCTTCGGGCCCGTCTGTCCGGAGTTCCGTCTTCGGAACTCCGTGATGGTTCCACTGTCATTCACGGCGGAACCCTGCCGGCTGTCCGACCTTTGGGCCCCGGGGATCTCTTCACCGCCGCCTTCGCCTGATCCAGGCCGAAACCCCAGGGCAGCATACCGTCGCCGTTCAAGTCGACGCAAAATTCACACGGCGGCCGTCGCCTTGCGTCCTCCCGGGAGGTCAGGCCCCAAGCGTTTCCTCGCCGTCGCCGCTCAACAATATACATATCTTTCGGGCAGCTGTCATTCGCTGTCTTTCCGGCCGCCGGGTCCCGGAGTCCCCTTCACCGCCGCCGTTCAAGCCATTGTAAAATATCTCGGCGGCGAACCCCTTGCGTCCTTTCGGCCTTCGGGCCCCGGGTTTTTGATTGCCGCCTGGCCTAAATGTCATAACTTCTGTGTCGACCGTCTTTTTGCCCCCCCGGACTCCCGCCTTCGGACTTCCTCAGCCGGACTTCCATTCGCTGTTCGCCGTCTCCAACAGCCGCCCCTTAACAGCTTCCCGGCCTGGAATCTCCGGAGCTCCTTAAATCAATCCAAACCAATTCAAGTTGAGAATCTGACTTCGACCCACGTTCTAAATCATGCTATTCTCCACCATGGGCCTCTTAAAATACTAAAATTTGGCCAACAGGGATCTCTGGGAACTTTTGGTCGTGTTTTCCCTCCCTGACAGCATTCCTGCCAGGGAAGTCCGGCCCTTCGGGCCCGCATTGTCCAAATGCCCTAAAATGAAATCGATATCATCTGAGGATTAAAATTTATGATGTATTTAAATGGTTATTTAGATGATATGCTCATAATATGGACTAACATTAATGCTATTGATGTTTTGTTGTGCTGACTTCGCCCTTTGCTTGCAGCATATATGGAATCGGCAGCAGGAACTTTAGGGGCCTCTGCCGAAAAAGATAAGGGCAAGAAATCCGGAAGGGCCGCTCATGGAAAAGACGACAAAGATCAAATGAAGTTCCAATTTCAGGGTGAACCACTCTAGTCAAAGGTCTCGACTAACTGGAGAGAGATCTCAGATACCAATATCGCCCAGGTGGACATAGATGAGTTCACCTAAAGGGTCAAGGTCGACCCTAAAACAAAGAATGCCAGGTTGATACGCCAAAGTGGAATCGCCAAAGCTGTCGGCTTCCCTCCGTCTCTGATAGCACCTGAATTAGTAATGGCTTCCCGAGAAGCCTACCAAATGGACACCAGAACGATCGTGGACAAGGAGGTGAACATCCTCGCCAACATGTCCCCAGAAGGAATCACTAAAACATTCCATATTCCTACATTCCCACATATGCAAGTCCCTACTTTGGAGCAGTGTCAGGCGGCATGGGATGCCAATCCATTGGGCTGCAAGAAGTCAATTAACATTTACTGGCTTAAGGAGAAACGGGGCAGCGCTGCAAAGGTTCCCCAAGAGCTGTTCCGCAGCGATTTTCAAGAAGATTATCACGACTTGGTGACTATGCTAAGCAGAGTCATGGGCCTCCCAGTAGCCGCCTACTTCCAAGAGTGGATGGCTTACTACATTAAACAAATCATACGAGGCAATGAGGACGTGAAAACTAAGATCTCATTCGACTGGGGGAGTATCATCAACAACTGCTTCCACGAGCAGTTTATAAATGTCAAGAAAAGCTCCAAGTTCTACATGACCTCGTACCTGGTATACACCTTGGAAGGTTAGAGACAATATAGTGGACTATCTATGGCGCTGGATGAGGATCACAAACGAGGGCTCAAGCCTTTTAACCGGTACCCTCAACTACAATACCGTAACTTCAAGAAGGAGTACTGCCGGGTCAATGATGCCTTCATTGGCCATATTATCAGATTGATAAGTGGAGACTTCGAGAGAAGGGTATCCCATAGCGCCTGGGTGCTCCTGAAGGAGTACGCCTTCATGTTCATTCAATTCTCCAAGTTCACTTACATCCGCACCCAATGATTCACTTAACGGCCAAACAAGTTGTTGAGATACCCAAACGACCGGATCATTCTCCTAGAGCTTTCTCGGCAGCTCCAACATATTCAGATGGTCTTCGGCAACAAGCACATAGCAGGGATCCCCTATCCCAGACCCTCGGCCAAGGCCAGTATCGATTGCAGACATCTCAATGCACCGACAACTCAGAGAAAGAACTTAAAGAATATAACTTTGAATGGTACATGGCTCACCCACGAATGGACCCACACGGCCAGGTCAGGAAGGCGCTAGGGTCGGCATATGCCCACAAGTACCATGTCGAAGATTTCTGGGCAGATTATAAAGATGATAAGGAGGTCTGCATGAGACACTACATCTGAATGATAGTATAGTTTTTGAGGAGGGTGGAGCTGTTTCTGGTGCCTGATCAGCTTGAGGAGGATGAGTCCACGCTTGTGCACCTGAGGTACCCTGCAGTTACTGACTTGGCAATCCCCTCCATTGACTGGGACGAGCAAGAGGTCGAGGACCTGGATACTATCACGCAGCCAATCATAGCTCGCACTAAGGAGTGGGTCGATGGGGCAGGTAGCACAACTAAAACAACAAGGGGTGGCTTTAACATATGAAGCGTTCAAGAGCGAGCCGAGCACCACGGGGGATGTTGCTGCCTCCCCATCAGCTGGTGAGACTTCCAAGTCTCCCCCCATCACCAGGTCCCAAAAAAGGAAGGAAGCAAAAACAACACATTCTGCTGACCCCAAAGAACAAGCAACGAAGGACACAGGAGGCTCGTCTCCCAAGAAGCTCAAGAGGACAGTGATCACGACAAAGGCACAGCCTCCCTTGCTCCTTCCTCCCCCGACTGGTGTGCTGCCCGCCTCTCAGGCCGCAATTGCCTCATCTCCACAGGCGGTGGACATTTCTGTCCACCTTGCCTCTTCGCCCCCGGCCAGGTCAATAATCAATATCGATTCCTCCTCTAGCATGACCACTTCCCCTTACTTTGTTGCTGCCACTTCACCCATTACGTCCCTCCCACTAGCAACAATACCATCGCTTGTCCCCCTTTCCACCATATCCGAGGCCATTACCCGACACCTGTAGAGTCTCCCCCCTGAGCTCTCACTAGTCCTAATGGACCCTGCTCTCCAGGCGGCCCTTGCCCAAGCCCTCGCAACAGCTCAGCTTTCGCAACCGCCAACAGGGCCGTCGACGATGGAAGCCATAATGCAAATATCAAAAGAGTTAGAGGAACGAGAGCAGGTAGCCTCAAGGTCAATTGAGGAAGAGGCCGATGATTACTACGAGCAACCCGAATACGAGTGCAGAACCATCGACAAGGTGGCCTACGAGGAAGAAGAGACAGGCTCTTCCAAGGGTGGGGATGGAGAGGATGGCTCGGGTGCCAAAGAAATTATTCAAATTTTCGATGAAGACATTGAAGAAGAGTTGGCTCAGTAGCCAAAGGATGTTGGGGAGGAGGCAGAACAGTCGTCGCATGGTGAAGAGGGATAGCCGCAAGAAGAGCAACCTAAAAGGGATATCACTGAGGCCGAGACCCATATTGTGAAGAGCCCCGAACCCGAGGTTGTTGAAGAAAAGAAAGAAGAAGAGGTGATAGGAGAACAAGATCCCACCCGGATGTTGTCTACCAAGGTACCCCTTAAACACCTTGTGTTTTATCAAGACTCTGACGAGAAGGAGGATGCTGCCAAGGAAAAGGAAGGGCTTCAAAAGGAAAAGGAGGCAGAATTCTTGCCTCTAACTGAAAAGGGTGAAGGTAGCCATGATGCACCCAAGGACAAGTCTGCCATGCCCGATTGGTTGGAAAAGTAGCTTGAAAAGACTACTCCTGTTCTGAGCGACCCGAGGTCGAGATTGGAAGCCATCTTGGCTCGATCCCTGACCACAACTAAGAAGGAGAAGAAGCCTAAGGTCCATTCCAAGATAACCATGGACACTTCTGGCTCCCAGGCAGCACAAGTAGCAATGCCAACTGTTGACCAGGCCAGAGTTAGCTACAATATCTCTACAATTGACCTAGGGACAGCAACCAGGGAATAGAAGGTTGAGCACCTCGAAGAGTCAGTGGCCACAGTGGTGCATCTAATTAAACAGGACAAGGTCACCAAGGACGAGTTAAAGGCGTAGGTTGCTGCCCTAACTGACTACATCTAGCAGTGGTCTTCAATAGACGACCTCTCCACTACCTCTACAGCCTCGCCACAACTACTCTCCAAGGAACAGATAGATAAGTTGGAGAGGAGGAAGAACTTGGAGAGGACCACTGAGGATTGGTTCCAGCAGGTCATAAGCATTGAAAACGTAGGGATTGGCTTGGCTGTGCAAATAGCCAACAGGTTCCTGAGCCTAATCCAATCCCTGGAAGGCACAAAGAAACTCTGCGCCGGCTTCCTTGCGATCTATGACTCCGCCTTCCCGAGGGTTGAGGCCATCCTTCAAATGCCAGAAAACATGTGGGAAGAAAAACTAGAGCTGAAGAAGGAAGATCACTGGTTGGTGGACGTATGGCGCAGAGACCTCATCAACCGAAAGGAGAGGATGGAACAGATCCAGAGCAGGGTGGATCCAGATATCGCATGGATCAAAGAAATCTGGGCAGAATGCGCCGAGTACCTTAAGCTGATAACGGGCCATGATATGCCCATAGTGCAATTGGATGCAAAAAAGGTCAGGCCATACTTTGAGGAAAAGATGAAGAACGGGACAGCCAGAGATATCACAACGAACTTCCTGAGTTTTGCTACCCGTGCCTTCAATCGATCAGAGCTATTCAGAGATCAAGGCTCTAAGTATGATGAAGACTGGAAGCGGCTGGAGGAGAATGCCAAGGAATGGAGCTATCAGGCGTTGTGATGCAAAGTCCTCGAGATTGACAAGCTCCAAGCCGTCATCCTCAAGTGCATTGAACATGCAGCCTTTGAGGAGCGAGAAGACAGCCCAATCAAGGAAGAAGATCTCCCAGAAGAGTAGCTACAGCCAAGAAAATAGCAATTAGCTATAAGACGAAAAAGTAATAGTGTCATCTGTTAGATGACGAAATAGAGAAAAGACAAAAGATGTTTTTTAATTGTAAATCTATTTGGGGGTAGGTGAAACCCTATTTTGTAATGAATCTTGGCCACACAATGGAAATGAATCTTGGCCACTCATTCAACTTTTGGAAAATTATAAATAGAGCACTCCCCTCATTTGCAAAAGAGAGAGTTGAGTTGTTGTAAAGACATGCTACAGAAATTTATAAGAAATAGCATTGACTTGGTGCATTTCATTGTTTTCTCTCATGTCATTTGATTCACTTCTCCAATATTAGATGTTTAGCTTAGATCTCTTTGTTGTTTAGTTAGCTGTTTATTGCATTTGGGTAAATCTTAGGAATGTTGTTTGGTGTTTATGAAAATTTCTGCACTGTTGATGATCCCTTAGTCCATACTTTTTGCTGTTTGTTGAAGGTAGATAGCTGTGCAAAGTTAGCCTGGACTTGATTAAAGCTGCCCCAAACCCTTATCTTTAGTTCATGCATGTATGTGGTGGATGAAGGATAAAAATCTGCAGCCCTTAGAAGATAGCACAATTTCCATGATACTGTGAAATCCCTGGTTAAGTGGGATATTTTTTTAACGAATTGTCCATTGCAGGAACTCCATTGTCACTATTCATTGCAAGTTTCATACTTAGGAACTTTCCTTCCTCTTCGCTCTTTTTCACCTTTTTTAGAAACTGAACAATACCAAGGTTCATTGCACATTATAAAGCCAAATCTAACAACCAGATGGAGTTTGAGACTGCTGTTTGAACCTACAGCCAACACATAACTGCTTTCATGCTAAGAACTCCTTTTCGAAGATCCAACTTCATGCTTCGCATCCACACTTTGTATTTCTGTAAGGCCACCTTATGATTCTGACAAATCACATCAAACTACTGAGGTATCTAAGCACCGTCATGACCTGACATCTGAGAGACCTTGGGATAGTGTTCTGTAATTCGATTGTGGGAAATTGTCTTTCAAGAGAGGTAGTGTGTTTATGCACTGCCTGTGTTGAGAAGTGCATAAAAACACCATCAACAGAACTGGTGCTATAAGGAGGGCCACGATCGGAATACTAAGCTATGGGATAAAGTGAAGCTGGATCGGATCGGATCATTCTCCCCGGAGAGATTTAAAAGGATTTTATGATCAACACTAAATAAGGGAGAATTTGAAGAATTGCAGCCTCCCACAAGGGCAAAACGAGCACAGGGAAGCAGCTCCACCTCTTCCTCTTCCTCCACTCCATCCGCCTCCATTTCATCCCCACCTCCATTTTGTTGGCCTTCATCTTTCACCCAACCGTCTCAAACAACATTTGCACATCTTCCCTCCGACAGCCAGGGGTTCTCTCCTCTTCTGACCCTTTCAGCCCAAAGTACAGCTTAGGCAGCCATAGCTCAAGGGCAGCCCCATATTGTGGTTGTATTGCCAATACAGCCCCAAATCCCTGTTCTCCAACAACAGGTGCCACCTCCGCCTCCTCCCATGGCTTGGCTTGCGCATAACCCTTCGCCGATACACTTTGCTGTTTACAATGACATGCCCAAGAATCCAGAGGGCTTTTGTTCAAAATTCCATCCACGTGACATGCAAAGAACAGCCGAAGAGCATATCAAGATATTCGAAACAACGATTACTGAAATGCAGGTGGATCACGAGGATGTGGCGTGTCGCCTTTTTTCGCATTCATTGGGAGAAGAGGCCTTCTACTGGTACACCAACCTGCCATAGGGATCAATCACCTCGTGGACCCTGATGAAGAATGTCTTTCTACAGAAATACAAGATTCCTGTCAAGCCCGCCGACCTTTACCAGCAGTTCATGTCTATCAGAAGGGAGGTCAACGAACCTATCGGCTCCTTCAATGATCGCTTCCACCAGGCTCACATGAGACTTCAGGATCCGTACCTCCATAATGATGCAGCCGCTCTGCCAGTCTACTACGTGGCCCTAGATAACCTCACGACGGCGTTGGTAAAAAAGATGTGCCCACCGCCTGCTACCTTACTGACCGCCTATGCAGAAGCCGTCATTGCAAGTGCAGACTTGAGACAAAATATCTCCGGCCCTCTACCCTCTTTGGGGCCCGTCGCCCACCCAATGCAAATTCAGGGGCTCAATCAGGCGTTTGCTCACCAAACTCCTCTCATGAACCAGGTGCCACAATTGCCTATGGTCCCGCATCCGGGGCAGCCGTTGAATTATTTACCTCCCGTGATGTCTTATTTGCAGCCCCAGCAGTAGTATAGCTATTCCCAGATAGCTCCGCAGAAGCAAGCATATTCCCAACAGCCCCAGGCATTGTTGTACTTGTCGGGACCGGACTTTCGTCTAGCCTATCAAAATCAGCTAGCAGCCCCGCTCGCTTTTCTCCAAAATCTGGCCCCGCCGCCTGGAGGTGCGGCCGAGAAGGACAAGCTAGAGAAGCTGACCGAAATGATTAAGAAGATTTCCACGGAGATGACGCATCTGAAGAACCAAAATAATCAGCTGGAGGCCTCCCAATGCAACTTCCAGGCCAATCTCAACAAAGACAGTTGAGAGTCTCAGGACAGTAGAGATAATAGAGATAATCGTGAAGTGGGCACCTCCTCCGGACAGAATTATGAGAGGGGGCAGAACTCCAATCAAAATACAGACAGGAGGCCTTCTCAGAGGCAAAACCGCACATGGAACACAAGGCCCAACAACGGTGGTGTCCCCACGCCATTTGATCAACCGTCGAGCAATGATAAAACATCCAGCGGTGTGTATCTAGCCGAAGAAGCTCTGTCCGGATGGTGCCGACTTCACAAAACCAGTAGGCATTCTGAGCTGGACTGTCCTGAGTTCCAAACAGCTGTTGAAATCTTCCAAGTGGAGGTACAAAATGCTGTCGACAATGCCAACTATAGGGACATCGTCCCATCAGAGCCATACGATTCCTCATGTCTGGTGGTCAATCAATCGCCATTTTCATGAGGCGATCGCAACGAACCCGAAGTCGAGCTTGCCCCTATTGAGGATGAGAAAGCGCAAGAGGTAAGTAACGAATCAGCTTTAGCTCAGCTTTTTGATTCGGTAGATAATGGTCCGGTGGATGAAAAAGAGCCATTTGTGGATGAGGTCCACATGTTCCATCAACGGTCGAGTCCCTATTTCCTTAGGAATAGACAAGCCGATGGACCCTTCACAACTTCTACCCCACCAAACAATCTCGCCACTCCGCCTGATCCAAATGCCAGTAACAACCCTGGGCTACCCCGCATACCTACCCAGTACCTTAACAAAAATTAATCTCAAAATCAACCGCAAGGTCAGCCTCAAGGTCAACCCCAAAATTCATCTAGACAAGCGAAGATCCAGCCCCCCTAGTTCTCCCATAGGCCAAGCTTTTAGCTCTAAAATCGAGAAGATGGGTGAATATGTGGCAGAAGAGTTCAAGAAGGTCAAAATTAGTTTGTCGGCCTTCGAATTACTTAAGGTTCCTGCCGTAAGGCATGCCTTCTTCAGGGTTTTGAATGGGACTCCCTCATCTAGCACAACACAAGAGACCCTAGCCAAGAGGGTAACCTTTGAGGAGCTCAGGAAAGAATAGGAGATACAGGACAATACCGGAAGAAGGAACAATATGCCCGTGAATCAGTCAGCAAGTAAATACATTGAAAAGGAGCCAGAAAGGACTAGTAGACAGCCTCCCAAGGACCAGCAATTTAAGCAAACCAAGGATACAGGCAGTGATAGGAACAAAGGCCAAATAGCTCAAATGGACACACCCGTGGGCATCCTCCAAGGGAGACTGGAAACTCCCCCATTCCTGACTACTATTAGGGTCTTTGGGAAGAACTTGCACAACTGCCTACTCGATTCAGGTGCGTCTACCAACGTCATACCCTTGGCCATATGTAAATCTCTTGGTATCACCCCCACGCCTTCAAAGAGAAAGGTCACCCAACTGGACAAAACAGAGATTAACATCATGGGCGAAATAAACTGCATTCCCATGCAAATCGCTGCGGACCCCCAGATACAGCAGGTTGTTGATATCCAAGTGGCAGATATTCTTGATGCTTATGGAATCATTCTGGGGAGAGAGTTCACTAAGGCGCTGAACGGATACACCGCCAAAGACCTTTCTCACATGTGGTTGCCATGGAAAGGGCTACCAAATCAGATCTGTATTGACCGTGAACCTCGCATGAAGTATATGATCACGGAATATAATAATCTCAGTGAGGTGTTGTTCGCTAAGACTGACTTAGGGAATTATTGCCCTTTTGCTTGCCAAAATGAGCTTGAGCTTCAAGAAGAACATGCAGATGAAGTATTGCTAGTATTGTGTAGTCCCTCGGTGGGCTCCACACAAGTGCCCCCAGATGCAGGAATGTTGATGGAAGCTGATGATGAGCTGGATAGAAATGACGACTGGGGATTGCTCGATGGATTCCAGGAGTTCATGGAAAAATGTGCAAGGGATCAACTCAGCCTAGGAGCTAAAATAAATTTCCAAGACCTCTTATTACCGAACTGGTGTAGGGTCCACAATGCTGCTCACTCTGAGTTCAACTGTTGCTTGTGTCAAGTAGCAGTGGAGCATGTTAAGAAGGCCGCTGCTCCTCCGATAGGAACACCAAAGGAGACACCACTAGAACCACCTGCTGATCATTGCCTCAACCCAGAAAACCCCCCTAAGATCACAAGGCCCGCCATCTAGCCAAAAGAGAACGAAGGCTCAATCAAACCCGAAGATAAGGAATCCTCCTCGTGCTGGACGCTCTGGTTTGATGGATCGAAGTCAAGGCAAGGAGCTGAAGCGGGGGTTGAACTCATCAGTCCAACGGGTAAGACATTTCTCACTGCCCATCAATTGCAGTTTTATTGCACCAATAACGTAGCAGAATATGAGGCCTTAGTCCTTGGCCTTCTTATGGCCTTGAAGAAAATGTGAAAGTGCTGCAAGTCTTCAGGGATTCTGCACTTATAGTTAAGCAGGTTAGAAAATTGTACTTCTGCCATAATCGAAGACTCACCAATTATAGACACAGGGTTTGGGATCTCTTAGAGGGCCTAGATGCGTTCAACATACAATTGGTCCCTCGTACTCAAAATTGTAGAGCTGACGCCTTGGCTCAAGCCGCTAGCACATTACAGCCCCTCTCTTTATCTGGGCTCAAGAAGTTCACTCTTGAGCTAACATCCACGCTGTCAGTCCCAGATAATGTTACCCACCTGCAAGTCTTTAATGACGACAAGCATATCCTCCAGTTCATTACAAGCTCCGATGTTTTCACTGCCCAAATAATTGATGAAGCTGATCCACAAGAGGCTGAATTGGACATAGAGGGGGTTATCAATCTGAAAACCAACACGATCCCCAGAAGCATGGTTCAGCTGGAGCGTGTATACGACCTAGATCAGATTAGAGATCAGGATCAACAAACAAAAAAGGAGGCTATAAGCAACCAATGTAACGCTCACAACCTGGGAACGACTGAGGATACCAAGAATGTTTTTATTGGAAAGGTATGCACACCCGAAGAAAAGAAGGGAATCATAAATGCATTGAAAATATATCATGACGTGGTGGCATGGAGTTACGAAGATTTAAAAACATACGACACCTCTGTCATCACGCAAACCATCCCTCTGAAGACAGAAGTGAGGCCATTTCACCAACGGCAGTGCCCTATCAATGCCTTGCTAGAACCTATTGTATACAAGGAGGTACAGAAATTACTTTCAGCAAGAATCATCCTTCCCGTTAGGAACTCTACGTGGGTGGCTAATTTGGTCCCGATTAGGAAAAAGAATGGAGAGATCAGATTGTGCATAGATTTCCGCAATCTCAATCGCACCTCAGAAAAGGACAACTATCCAGTCCCTTCACTAGATGAAGTGCTGCAAATCATCAACGACTCCCAAATGATGTCGTTCCTCGACGGATACTTCGGGTATAATCAAGTGATGGTACAATACAAGGATCGCCACAAGACTGCGTTCACCACTAAGTGGGGGACATTTGCGTACAGAAGAATGTCGTTCGGGCTCATCAACGCCGGCGCCACTTTCCAACGCGCCATGGATATCGCTTTCAAGGACCTGATTGGCAAATGTATAATCATCTATATGGATGATTTGACCATATTCTCCAAGAAGCGAGGTGATCACGTCTCTGACCTATGCAAAGTATTTTAGAGATGCCGGGAATTCAGGGTTTCTCTCAACCCCAAGAAGTGCATTTTTGGAGTGATCGAAGGCAGATTACTTGGGCACATTATCTCAGAGCAAGGAATCTCCATTGATCCTGAGCGCATTGAGTCGTTACTCAAGATTCAGCCCCCAGGCAGCAAGAAGGAATTGAAATATTTCTTCGGAAAGATCAATTTTGTTCAGAAATTCATCACAGGTTTCGTGAAAATTGTCAAACCTCTCAATGCCATGCTCAAGCAGGACTCCAAAGTCAAATGGATGCTAGAGGCCAAACAATCCTTTGAGGAAATCAAGCGGGCCATTGCTGAGGCACCTGTGTTAGTCAGTCCAGATTATCTGAAGCTGTTCTATATCTATTCATTTGCTTTGGAGCATTCTTGTGCTAGTATGCTGACCCAAAAGGACGACAAAGGAAATAAGCATCCGATCACCTTCATGAGTGCCCCCCTCAAAGATGCTGAATTACGTTACCACAACATAGAAAACCAGGTGTACGCTCTCGTTAGGGGAGTAAAGAAATTTAGACAGTACATTCTACGCAACAAGGTGTTCGCCATCGTCCCCGACCCAGCAGTCAAAACGCTACTCATGCAAAATGAGTTGGGCGAACGGAGGGCTAAGTGGGTCACCCTGCTCCAAGAATATGATATGGAGATCTAATCAATGAAATTGGTAAGAGGGCAGGCACTCACCCGTACAATGGCCGAGACAGCAGCACAGGCCGACCCTGAACTCATGGTACAACAATATTAGCTTGAAGACGTCTCCCTAGGAGAATGGTACCAAGATGTCATTTATTATTTACTGAATCATAAGTGCCTGCCGCATCTGCAAGGAGTCCAGAAGAGGGCCCTAAGATTGAAAAGTAATGGTTATATGTTACAGGGGTCCATTCTCTATAAGAAGAATCACGAGGGCGTTTATCTAAGATGCCTTGGCAAGGAGGAAGCAAAACGCGTTCTCAGGGAGTTTCACAATAAATTTGGTACGGGCCATGGCTCAGGCTCTTCTATAGCACACCAAATATTAAGGGCAGGGTATTATTGGCCAACCATCTTCAAGGATGCCCATTGCCATATTCGTTCCTGTCATACATGCCAGATCGCTGCCACCAGGGAGAGGAATGCTGCTATCCCACTGCAGCCCGTGCTGGAGGTAAGGCCTTTTGCATAGTGGGGTCTCGATTTCATCGGTCCGGTAAGCCCTCCATCTTCTGCAGGACACAGGTACATTCTGACCACTACTAATTATTGTACTAGATGGACGGAAGCAATAGTTTGTAAGTATTGTACAACTGAAATAGTTACTGATTTCTTAGAAAGTTTCATTTTAAATCACTTTGGTTGTCCATATGCTTTGGTATGTGATAATGGACCTACCTTCGCTTCATTAAAATTTGCTAGTTGGGCGTTTGACTATGGGATTGCCCTCAAATTCTCATCCAATTACTATCCTCAGGGCAATAGCCTTGCCGAGTCCACAAACAAGAATTTGATTACTGTAATCAAGAAGCTGCTAGATAGGAACCCCAAGAACTGGCACACCCAACTCTGTTTTGCCCTTTGGGTTGATCGCACTCACCACAAGGCTGCCCTTGGTGATTCTCCGTTCCACCTTGTCTACAGCCTCGAACCTATATTCCCCATCCACCTAAAAATTCCTACTCTTCAGTTCATCAACGATTTTTATGAAGGAGGAGATCATAGGGAAGCTCGTTTAGCTGAACTTTTACATTTAGAGGAAGTCTGAAATCGTGCAATAGAAAATTTTGCCAAACATCAGGGCGTAGTCAAGAGATGGTTCGACCGCCGAGCTAAAATCAAGGCCTTTAGGATTGCAGATTTAGTCTTATATTGGGACAAGGCCCATGAAAAGAAAGGGGGACACAATAAATTTGACAAGCTCTGGCTTGGCCCCTTTCAGATAGCTGAGATTTTGGGAGATAATGCCTTCCGCCTAAAGAACTTAACCGGTGAAAATGTCCCATTGCCAGTCAACGGGCAGCACCTGAAGCATTACTTCCAGACTTGAGTTCCTTCGAGCTCTTTGTTGTAAATACCTGTACATAGGTTAGAGTAGTTTCTTTCTTGCTTGTTTGCATTTTTGTTCGCGTCGCTTTTTGCTTTCTCCCTCCCAACAGTTTTGTTTCGAAAGAGGTTTCCCGCTCCTTTGCGATGGCCGTGCTTGCCTAACAAGCAGTTCGCTTTGATGTCCGTTCTTTGTGTTCTCTGGCTAAACATTCACTCTAGACTATCAGTCTTTGCAGAGCTGTCTATGAATGATTTCCTTGTCTGAATTCTGCTCAGAACTTGACTCTTCACCGGATCTTCTTACCCGCATCTCGGATCTCGCACAAATTACATAATAATAAATTCTGAAGAACCGTGCTATGGTTGTCACAACACCCAAGTGAGTGAAAAATCTTAAGTCTACTCCAATGACCACTGCAGTCTTAAACCCATTGTAGGCTTCAATGCTTACGTGGTCGAACTAAATGGTAAAAGAGAAATGAAATATCAAAGCAACAAGGAAGAAAAGAAACTCTAAAAAAAAAAAGAAAAAGAAAATAAATGACCGTATGGGTGTTCGGATAACTCTATCGGGGCTATGGACGCTCGGCCGGCAGTAGAGCAATATCCATGAGGTTGTAGCGACAACTCCGCTGGGGCTATGGACGCCTGACTGGCAGCGGGGCAATGTCCAAGTTACTTTTAGTGTTAGGCAACTTATGTAGCTCACTTGGTTAAAGTAATAACCCTGGTTACTATCCCTAGGAAAGGAATGAGCTCACTTCACACACACTTTCGAGATGTCATGTAAGCTAACCCAATTAAGGATCTCGTTCTCTCAGATTTATCCTTGGAAGCCGCTCCTAGTCTGCGAAATAAGAGATTCTGGATCCTGAATGAATATTTATCCCTAGAACGCTCTGGAGCGTTCTCTAGCGGAGTCACCATTTGTTGTGCCCTTAGCACACACGCCCCGTTCAGAACAGGGACCCTCTTTTCTTTCACCTTGTTAGGTCTTTTGGGGCTACCTCATTTTGCGTGCCCCTCTTTTTTGATGTTCTGCATGGTCGATATTGCTCCAAGGTTACATCCTAAAATCGACCGTGCCTCCCTTTTGGTTTTTGCTGCCCTCCGGGGCCTCGTGGGTTCCTTTGGCATTGTTTGGCCCTGGACGGCCCTGGGCCCCTCCGGGCCTGGGCCTCCAGGGTTCCCTTATCGGGTTTCCCCTTTGCGTTCGCCGCCCTTTGCGGCGTTCCCCGGGCGTCTTTCCGCCCCTCGGGGCCCGCCCTGCTGTCCGCCGTTCAAACTTCTTTGGGGATTTCCCAGGCGGCCCCTGCTCCTTCGGGCCTCGGGCGCCGGGAGTCCGAGTCCGTACTTCTGTCCTGGGATCACCGTCCGCGACGGCGATCTTCTGTCGACCGCCCGCCCCTCGGGCCCCCGGGTGTTCCTCGCCGCCGCCGTTCAAATGCAAAGCGAAGTCCCTCGGCGGAAATCTTCCGTCGGCGCCCCACCCTATGGGTCCCGGGATGCTATTCGCCGCCGCCGTTCGAAGTCATCACAAATTCTCACGGCGACCGTCATTGTGCGGCTTCCCGCCTGCTGGATCCCGGAGTCTCTGCCGCCGCTACCGACTCAATTTTGAAATCCACCAGCTTTTGGCGCGGTCGTACGTGTAATTAATGATAGCATTAATGGCGGATGGGGTATTTAAGGCCCGACCCGCCGAAGTCATTTTCATTGATCAAATTGTCCGAGTTGAAGCAAGTTGCAGAGCCGATTATCTGGAGCCCATCGCCATCGAAAGCGTCACCACCGTCGCCATCAAATTCACCTCGTCGACCCCACCGATGGATCCTACAACTTCCCGCTTAGCATTTTTGAGGTGGGTTTTTTCCGTCCGCCCTCCCGTCATTTTTGATCATTTTGGGGATTTAAAATGAATTGAACAAGTAATTAAATTGCATAAAATTAAAGAACACCCCTTCGCGCCTCAAACCCATGTTTTAGAAATCTCCTAGACCGGTCGCGATGACCTTCCCTGTCGATCCCGGGTTCGCCCATTGCGCGGCCGTTCTTCGCAAAGGGCGACCGGCCCCCTCGGGCTCGGTCCCCTCTTTTGCCATCCCATTCCAGTGCGTGGCTGCGTGCCGGCGGCCATCCCCCTTGCCAGGCCTGGGTTGTCGGTCTTCCGTCCCCGGAGTGCCTGTTGAATTTTGCCCTGTCAAATCTA
Organism: Sequoia sempervirens; assembly: GCA_007258455.2. Lineage (NCBI taxonomy): Eukaryota > Viridiplantae > Streptophyta > Pinopsida > Cupressales > Cupressaceae > Sequoia > Sequoia sempervirens. The sequence goes on from VDFB02033242.1 coordinate 69,193, forward strand.
ACCAAACTGCCTAGGCCATCCAGCCGCCCGACCTTCGGATCCCAGGCTTCCTTTGTCCGTTTGTATTCTGCCTACGATTTGCCATGCCCTGGGACCCTCCAGGCTCGTTCGTCCAAGTTCCATCTCCGGAACTCCGTGACGGTTCCGCCGTCATTCATGGCAGAACCCTGCCGGCTGTCCGACCTTCGGGCCCCGGGGATCTCTTCACCGCCGCCATTGCCCGATCTGTGCTGAAACCCCATGGCGGCCTACTCCCCGCATCTTTCCGGATGCCAGGTTCCGGACTCTCTGCCGCCCCCGCTGTTCAAGTCGACGCAAAATTCACATGGCGGCTGTGGCCTTGCGTCCTCCCGGGAGGTCGGGCCCCGAGCGTTTCCTCGCCGTCGCCGCTCAACGATATACATATCTTTCGGGCGGCCGTCATTCGCTGTCTTTCCGACAGTCGGGTCTCGGAGTCCCCTTCGCCGTCGCCATTCAAGCCATTGTAAAATATCTCAGCGACGAACCCCTTGCGTCCTTCCGGCCTTCGAGCACCGGGTTTTCGATTGCCGCCTGGCCTAAATGTCATAACTTCCGTGTCAGCCGTCTTTTTGCCCCCCCGGACTCCGGCCTTCGGACTTCCTCAGTCGGACTTCCATCCGTTGATCGCCGTCTCCAACGGCCGCCCCTTAACAACTTCCCGGCCTGGAATCTCCAGAGCTCCTTAAATCAATCCAAACCAATTCAAATTGAGAATCTGACTTCGACCCAAGTTCTAAATCATGCCATTCTCCACCATGGGCCTCTTAAAATACTAAAATTTGGCCAACAGGGATCTCCGGGAACTTTCAGTTGTGTTTTCCCTCCCTGACAGCATTCCTGCCAGGGAAGTCCGGCCCTCCGGGCCCCCATTGTCCAAATGCCCTAAAATGAAATCGATATCATCTGAGGATTAAAATTTATGATATATTTGAATGGTTATTTGGATGATATGCTCATAATATGGACTAACATTAACGATGTTGATGTTTTGTTATGCTGACTTCGCCCTTTGCTTGTAGCATATATGGAATCGGTAGCAGGAACTTCAGGGGCCTCCGCCGAAAAAGATAAGGGCAAGAAATCTAGAAGGGCCGCTCATGGAAAAGACGACAAAGATCAGATGAAGTTCCAATTTCAGTGTGAACCGCTCTAGTCAAAGGTCTCGACTGACTGGAGAGAGATCTCAGATACCAATATCGACCAGGTGGACATAGATGAGTTCACCCAGAGGGTCAAGGTCGACCCTAAACAAAGAATGCCAGGTTGATACGCCAAAGTGGAATTGCCAAAGCTGCCAGCTTCCCTCCGTCTCTAATAGCACCTGAATTAGTAATGGCTTGCCAAGAAGCCTACCAAATGGACACCAGAATGATCGTGGACAAGGAGGGGAACATCCTCGCCGACATGTCCCCAGAAGGAATCACTAAAACATTCCATATTCCTACATTCCCACGTATGCAAGTCCCCACTTTGGAGCAGTGTCAGGCGGCATGGGATGCCAATCCATTGTGCTGCAAGAAGTCAATTAACATTTACTGGCTTAAGGAGAAACGGGGCAGTGCTACAAAGGTTCCCCAAGAGCTATTCTGCAGCAATTTTCAAGAAGATTATCAGAACTTGGTGACTATGCTAAGCAGAGTCATGGGCCTCCCAGAAGCTGCCTACTTCCAAGAGTGGATGGCTTACTACATTGAACAAATCATACGAGGTAATGAGGACGTGAAAACTAAGATCTCATTCAACTGGGGGAGTATCATCAGCAACTGCTTCCACGAGCAGTTTGTAAATGTCAAGAAAAGCTCCAAGTTCTACATGACCTCATACCTAGTATACTCCTTGGTAGGTCAGAGACAATATAGTGGACTATCTATGGCGTCGGATCAGGATCACAAACGAGGGCTCAAGCCTTTTGACCGGTACCCTCAACTACAATACCGTAACTTCAAGAAGGAGTATTGCCAGGTCAATGACGCCTTCATTGGCCATATTATCAGATTGATAGCTAGGGACTTTGAGAGAAGGGTATCCCACAGCGCCCGGGCGCTCCTGGAGGAGTACGCCTTCCTGTTCATTCAATTCTCCAAGTTCACTTACATCCGCGCCTAAGGATTCATTGAACGGCCGAACAAGTTGCTGAGATACCCGAATGACTGGATCATTCTCCTAGAGCTTTCCTGGCAGCTCCAACATATTCAGACAGTCTTCGACAACAAGCACGTAGCAGGGATCCCCTATCCCATGACCCTCGGCCAAGGCTAGTATCGATCGCAGACATCTTAATGCGCTGGCAACTCAGAGAAAGAACTTAAAGAATATAACTTTGAATGGTACACAGCTCACCCACGAATGGACCCATACGGCCAAGTCAGGAAGGCGCTAGGGCCGACATATGCCCACAAGTACCATGTCGAATATTTCTGGGTGGATTGTAAAGATGATAAGGAGGTCTGCATGAGACACTACATGCAAATGACAATACAATTTATGAGGAGAGTGCAGCTATTTTCGGTGCCTGATTAGCTTGAGGAAGATGATTCCACCCTTGTGCACCTGAGGTACCCTGCGGTTGCCAACTTGGCAATCCCCTCCATCGACTGGGATGAGCAAGAGGTCAAGGACCTGGATACTATCACGCAGCCAATCATAGCTCGCACTAAGGAGTGGGTCGATGGGCAGGTGGCGCAGCTAAAACAACAAGGGGTGACTTTAACATATGAAGCACTCAAGAGAGAGCCAAGCACCACAGAGGACGTTGCTGCCTCCCCATCAGCTGTTGGACTTCCAAGTCTCCCCCCATCACCATGTCCCAAAAAAGGAAGGAAGCAGAAACAGCACAGTCTGTTGACCCCAAAGAACAAGCAACGAAGGACACAGGAGGCTCATCTCCTAAGAAGCTCAAGAGGACAGTGATCACGACAGAGGCACAACCTCCCTTGCTCCTTCCTCCCCCGACTAGTGTGCTGCCCGCCTCTCAGGCCGCAATTGCCTCATCTCCATAGGCAGTGGACATTTCTATCCACCTTGCCTCTTCGCCCCCGACCGGGTCAATAATCAATATCGACTCCTCCTCTAGCATGACCACTTCCCCTTCCTCTACTACTGCCATGTCACCCATTACGTCCCTCCCACTAGCAACAATACCATCGCCTATCCCCCTTTCCACCATACCCAAGGCCATTACCCGGCACCTGTAGAGTCTCCCCCCCGAGCTCTCACAAGTCCTAATGGACCCTGCTCTCCAGGAGGCCCTTGCCCAAGCCCTTGCAATAGCTTAGCCTTCGCAACCGCCAACAGGGCTGCCGGCGATGGAAGCCATAATGAAAATATCAAAAGAGTTGGAGGAACGAGAGCAGGAAGCCTCAAGGTCAATTGAGGAAGAGGGCGATGATTACTATGAGCAAATCAAATATGAGCGCAAAACTATCGACAAGGTGGCCTACGAGGAAGAAGAGACAGACTCTTCTGAGGGCGGGGATGGAGATGATGGCTCGGGTGCCAAAGAAATTATTTTGGTTGTCGATGAAGACGTTGAAGAAGAGTTGGCTCAGCAGCTAAAGGATGTTGGGGAGGAGGCAGAACAGTCGCCGCATGGTGAAGAGGGACAGCCGCAAGAAGAGAAACCTAAAAGGGATATCATTAAGGCTGAGACCCATATTGTGAAGAGCTTCGAACCCGAGGCTATTGAAGAAAAGAAAGAAGAAGAGGTGGCAGGAGAACAAGATCCCACCTAGATGTTGTCTACCAAGGTACCCCTTAAACACCTCGTGTTTTATCAAGACTCTGACAAGGAGGAGGATGCTGCCAAGGAAAAGGAATGGCTTCAAAAGGAAAAGGAGGCAGAAGTCTTGCCTCTAACTGAAAAGGGTGAAGGCAACCATGATGCACCCAAGGACAAGTCTGCCATGCCTGACTGGTTGGAAAAGTAGCTTGAAAAGACTACTCCTGTTCTGAGCGACCCGAGGTCAAGATTGGAAGCCATCTTGGCTCGATCCTTGACCACAACTAAGAAGGAGAAGAAGCCTAAGGTCCGTTCTAAGATAACCATGGATGCTTCTAGCTCCCGGGCAGCACAAGTAGCAACGCCAACTATTGACCAGGCCGAAGTTAGCTATAATATCTCTACAATTGACCTAGGGACAACAACCAGAGAACAGAAGGTCGAGCACCTCGAAGAGTCGGTGGCCACGCTGGTGCATCTAATTAAACAGGACAAGGTCACCAAGGATGAGCTAAAGGCGCAAGTTGCTGCCCTAACTGACTACATCCAACAGTGGTCTTCAATAGATGACCTCCACACTACCTCTACAGCCATGCCACAACTACTCTCCAAGGAATAGATAGATAAGCTGGAGAGGAGGAAGAACTTGGAGAGGACCACTGAGGATTGGTTCCAGCAGGTCATAAGCATTGGAAACGTAGGGATTGGCTTGGCTGTGCAAATAGCCAACAGGTTCCTGAGCCTGATCCAATCCCTGGAAGGCACAAAGAAACTCTGCGGTGGCTTCCCTGTGATCTACGACTCCGCCTTTCTGAGGGTTGAGGCCATCCTTCAAATGCCAGAAAGCACGTGGGAAGAAAAGCTAGAGCTGAAGAAGGAAGATCACTGGTTGGTGGACGTATGGCGCAGAGACCTCATCAACCGAAAGGAGAGGATGGAACATATCCAAAGCAGGGTGGATCCAGATATCGCATGGATCAAAGAAATCCGGGTAGAATGCGCCGAGTACCTTAAACTGATAACAGGCCATGATATGCGCACAGTGCAATTGGATGCAGAAAAGGTCAGGCCATACTTTGAGGAAAAGATGAAGGACGGGATAGCTGGAGATATCAAAATGGACTTCCTAAGTTTTGCTGCCCGTGCGTTCGATCGATCAGAGCTATTCAGAGATCAAGGCTCTAAGTATGATGAAGACTGCAAGCGGCTGGAGGAGAATGCCAAGGAATGGAGCTATCAGGCGTTGAGATGCGAAGTCCTCGAGATCGACAAGCTCCAGGCCGTCATCCTCAAGTACATTGAACATGCAGCCTTTGAGGAGCGAGAAGACAGCCCAGCCAAGGAAGAAGACCTCCCAGAAGAGTAGCTACAGCCAAGAAAATAGCAATTAGCTACAGGACGAAAAAGCAATAGTGTCATCTGCTAGATGACGAAATAGGGAAAAGACAAAAGATGTTTTTTAATTGTAAATCTATTTGGGGGTAGGTGAAACCCTATTTTGTAATGAATCTTGGCCACACAATGGAAATGAATCTTGGCCACTCATTCAACTTTTGGAAAACTATAAATAGAGCACTCCCCTCATTTGCAAAAGAGAGAGTTGAGTTGTTGTAAAGACATGCTACAGAAATTTATAAGAAATAGCATTGACTTGGTGCATTTCATTGTTTTCTCTCATGTCATTTGATTCACTTCTCCAATATTAGATGTTTAGCTTAGATCTCTTTGTTGTTTAGTTAGCTGTTTATTGCATTTGGGTAAATCTTAGGAATGTTGTTTGGTGTTTATGAAAATTTCTACACTGTTGATGATCCCTTAGTCCATACTTTTTGCTGTTTGCTGAAGGTAGATAGTTGTGCAAAGTTAGCTTGGACTTGATTAAAGCTGCCCCAAACGCTTATCTTTAGTTCATGCATGTATGTGGTGGATGAAGGATAAAAATTTGCAGCCCTTAGAAGATAGCACAATTTCCATGATACTGTGAAATCCCTGGTTAAGTGGGATATTGTTTTAAGGAATTGTCCATTGCAGGAACTCCATTGTCACTATTCATTGCAAGTTTCAGACTTAGGAACTTTCCTTCCTCTTTGCTCTTTTTCACCTTTTTTAGAAACTGAACAATACCAAGGTTCATTGCACATTATAAAGCCAAATCTAACAACCAGATGGAGTTTGAAACTATTGTTTGAACCTACATTCAACAAATAACTACTTTCATGCTAAGATCTCCTTTTCGAAGATCCAACTTCATGCTTCGCATCCACACTTTGTATTTCTGTAAGGCCGCCTTGTGATTCCGAAAAATCACATCAAACTACTGAGGTATCTAAGCATCATCATGACCTGACATCCGAGAGACCTTGGGATAGTGTTATGCAATTCGATTGTGGGAAATTATCTTTCAAGAGAGGTAGTGCGCTTATGCACTGCCTGTGTTGAGAAGTGCATAAAAACACCATCAACAGATTGTACAATCTTCTATCAATTTCGTTCACCTTTTGATAGATGGGAAAATTATAGATATTTTGACTTTATGTGCATCAATTTAATTATCTAAGAATCTGTGTATGCCTTGTCAAAACCTTTCCTTTATTTAAAAATTTAAAATATTCTTTTTGGTAGGTTTGAGCCATTTTATCTTATATATTTATGCATGTATAAATATATATGTATAAAGGTGTGTATATAATACACGCAAGAAAAAAAAATATATATGAATGCCAAGAATGATATTATATACATATATATTATTAAATAAATAAATAATTTAAACACAATAGATAAATAAAACAACTAATATTTAACGTCTTCAATGATAATGTATAGGGTGTAGATCACCCAATTACAACATATGTAGCAACCAAGAGGGTGCAACCCTATGGGAGTTGTTGTCCCTATGGGAAGGCTACATCCCCACTATAAGAGGCACAAGAATTCCCATAGATCATTCTTCCATTGGTAGGTCATATTGCCCATTGCAACATTCTATTTTATTAAAAAAATATTCAAATTTATCTATAAAAAATATTAGAATATATGTATATTTACATATATACATATAAAAAATATTAGAATATAGGAAAATTCACCACCATGAAAATTCACGGTGAATTGTTGATAGTGAATTTTCCTTTGGTGAATTGTTGATGATGAATTTTCCTAGAGCCCAATATATAATATATTATTTAGTGAATCGACTTGTGTGTGTATAATATACGTAAACACACATATATAATTGGTTGATATTATTTTTATCATATTTTTTAAAATAATAAATAAAGAAAGGAGAAGAAAATTAATGGAAGAGAATAGAAATAGGAAGGACGAGATTTTACAAAAAATAAAATTGTCGAGGTCTCTTCAACCAATAGTCTACTAGGAGTAAGAGTATTAGGTGAATCAAATATTATTGAGGCATTGGTATTAACACCATCAGGTTTGAATGTGTTGATGATTGAGGTTAGCCCCTTTCCACTAGGTTTCTTGTTTCATAGGATTAGCATTGTTTATGGAAGGAATTTCTTTTACTACTATTCTACCTTATGCCTAATTAAATATTGTAGAGAATTAAAATAATACACATCCTAACCATACACAATTTTATCTTCTTTCAATGTTAGTTAAATTGGACCAATTATTTAATTAACCTTCCCAATCATCTTCCATTAATTAATTAAATAAATATAAGTTTTTATTTAATTAATTTATCCATTATCATTTATTGACTAAGAAAATACTTGAACGTACCCTACAAATACTTGAATACCCTCTTCATTAAATTATAATATACTCATCTAAGAATATCCATTAATTTGGTCAAGAATCCTACTACTTGGGTGACTTCTAGTTTTTAAGTATAAATCATAACATATGTTATTCTCCCAATAACTTGACCATAAGGTACTCAAGTCATTTCCTTGTATTATTAAAATTTAGACCTTTTTGTATTGAAAAATTAGTCTTGATTAGAAAAATAACACACATTGGTCTACAATCTATCATGTTGAAAATTTCCAACACTAAGTTCACATACTTTATGATGAAGGCTACATCGCCCAAATGCACAAAACACAACAATAGATACCAACACAAAATATGTGAAACATAAATTAACCCACTTTCAGCCTCTGTCATCCTCTCCTATAGTGCCTTTATGTGCACTTGAGGAGATAGTTAGATAAGATCTTATAGGCTTCTTTAAGTCCTTGGCACTAGCGGTGGGGTGATTCCACTTGCACGAGGGTTTGAGGAAGCCTCTGCTTCGACCATTGCACTTTGAACACCTTCAGCCTGTAAGAAACCTGTGAATATAAATGACTACATTCAATAATTAACCTATGAATGTATTCCTTTATGGATTGTGATTTACTTTTGAAACTCATCCATAAACATGAAAACTTCATTACCACATGTTTTTCCCTTTATCATTTGAAATTATTCAATACATTCAAAACTCTATCCCATAGCATGCAAGAAATCAGGTAGAATCCAAAAAATATTTGTTATGAGAATTGTATGACATGGTAGTAATAAAACAAAGATGAGGATGTATTGGAAAGTGTGTAATGAAAAAAATGAATCTACTCTAAAAATAATTGGAAAGAAGCAGACCAAAGTGAATGAGATAGATAATGTATTGAGTGAAGAGGTTGTTCCTAGTCATGAGATGTGGAGGAAGGAGCATGTACAATATGTGCAAGGGGAAAATGGCAATGCAGAAGTGGATTAGCTCGAAAGGTTTTCTATTGCATATGAATTTGTGCAAGCAAAGAAAGAGAGATATGATGCTATAAGTGGAGTTGAACAAATAAAGGCAAGAATTCTTGAAGTTAGAAATTTCATGGAACAAATACAATCAGAAATGGATGATAAGGAAAAGGCAATATCAAATCTAAATGCAGAAAAAGAGAATCAATTGGGTGGAGGCATGAAAGTCTTATGCAAAAGGGTAGACAAGTTCCCTAACAAGCTTGTGAAAAGAAACATCTGCATACTCTAATCATAAACGGGTATGTGCAGGATCATGATGGGCCAAAAAATGGCGATATGATGGGTATGTGTAGGGTATGTGGTTGACGATTTTTTTTTTTACCCAAAATTGATGAAATGAAAAGGGTTTTTAAAGGAGATTCTCACGTTTCCAACAATATAAATTATGCTTTACTTTGACTTTAACAAATAATTATTATTTATTTTCTATTTGAATTATGACTAAAATCCCGATTGATAGGATGATTGAAAAACATCTATAGCTTTCAAGCTGTATCACATTTTTTGAATCTGAAACATGTGTCATATTCTATGCTTCACATACTATATGATTAAAAAAAAAGAATTGAATTTAATGAAGTTTTAACCAAGTTAAGGTGGTTAAACATACAATTTTATATTTTTTTAAAGTAATAAAAAAATCATAATTAATTATTTACTTGGAAATTTTTACAAAAAGTATGCATCACATTGAGACATGAGTCCTCTACTTATATCTAAAATCTTATAAAATATATTATTATCATTTTATTGTGGTTAGGGTGGTCATTACACACCTACTTATTATTTTTTTCCCTAAAATTTAAGTACTACTACATTGAAATTTCAAATTTTCACCAAATAGATTAAAAAAAAAAAACTTAGTAGTTTAGAAACTACATTCAATTTGCTACAAATTCTATTCTTACATAATTTTGAAATAATATAGATAACTTATTCAAATTTTTATGTCAAGTTGTCTAACTCTGATTTTTCTAAAATTTTTGCCACTTAAGGGCATGTTTTTTCCATGATGATCTCGCACATACCCAAATAAATTGCAAAAACAATAGCTGGAAATGCTCAAAGTGGAGAAAAACAAGCGAAGACTAAAATTAACCACTTAGAAAAGGAATTAAAACACAAGAAGAAGTTGTCACGGTGAAAATAAGAGGAGCTTAATGCTCTTCGGAGAGAGCTGCAATCTAAAAGACAAGAATTTAATAAAACAAAGACAACAATGGAAGGTGTTGTTGCACAACTGATAGGTCAAAAGTGAAAGGTCTTGTTGCACAACTGATCAATGTCTCAAGTCACAGGTGTTGTTGCACAATTGATAGGTCAAAAGTGAAAGGTGTTGTTGCACAACTGATGAAAGTTTAAGATGCCACAACAATAGCTGCATTGGACGTTGATGGAGGAGGGAATTTGTGTAATGCGGTAGTGGATACAGAACAAATAGGAAAGCTCCTGCTTGAAATAGGATATCTACAAGCAGGAGTAACAAATTCCTATTTTTTCTATATCCACTACCACATTACACAAATTCCCTTTAAACAAAATTGAAGCCCATACCATTTCCTCCACAACTCAACAATCACTAGCCAAATTGTTGAGCAATGGAAATGCAAGGCTGCCACTATCTCATATTGTTGCCTATGAAGATGAAATTGAACCACCTATGCCATTTGTATTTCCTAGTGCATGAGTTTGTAGCAATTTAGATGTTGCAAAGGGGACGTGTTTCATCCAAGTGCTCTTCCTATTGGTCAAAGTGAATGGCGAGGAGGTGAATTGTATGGGCTTGGATTTTTTTTAAAGGGATGATCGTTACTCATGTATACATGTACATGTCCTATTTCAAGTGGGAGATTCATAAAAGCAAGTACTGACATCCTCCACTGTGTTTTCCAACTTGCAATTATTCATTTCATTTTGATTTACCATCATATCATGATTTTGAAACCCAAATTTTAGTCCATCGAAGAGTTTTAATAATTTTTTTAGGTGAGTTTCATGAAATTCTTAATGTAAAAAAAACACAAAATTTTCATTGCAACCATACTGTCTACATATAATTGCAAGTTGGAAAAAATTGCATGATATGCAACCTACAACCCACTGTGTTTTCCATCCTGCAATTTGGAGGTGGACTTAAATACATTGTTATAGTGCACAAAACATGAAGTGCTCATTGCAGCAAGCCATTTCACTATCATATGGATTATTTTTGTTTGTGAATTTATGAAACATGGAATGATACATTTGAAGACCATAGTTGATTATAATCTATATATTCTTGGAGGTGTGTATGATCTTCCATAGTGGGATGTGGTATTCAAGATCTAAATCTTAATCAAGTGAGAAAAACCATAAACCTACCATTGAAACTTATACCCAACTCATGTCATTGTCCATGTCATCCCTTTCATCCATTGACAAGGAAAACCAAAATGTCTTCCATGTTGAACCAACAACTATCCATCCTATTTCACCAAAGGAACAATAAAAGTCACCTTGTAAGGAATACAATACCCAATGCAAAATTGTATTTCACAAAATGGTAGTCATAGTCTTCTAGTTCCACCCACTTTAACCTCATCCATCCCATGTTTATCCAGCTCATCCATTTCATGTTTTTCCACCTTCATAGCACCTATAGAAAGTCAACCATGTACACACTTGACCTCATTGATCGAAAGCATGACATCATAGATCCCCATTTTATGTGAAGATCAAAATATTCCCTCTCATGATCCCAATTCATCTCATCATTCCATTCCATGTCATGATTCCATACCATCTAATGATTGAAGTATGTCAACTTCATACCATAATCGTAATGTATAAATTCATTAAAAAAAGCTTTCCATCCATTCAATAAGTCAAGACCCCCAAGGTATAAGCATTTCCCTCACATCTCGCAATAACCCTAAAATTTTGCAAGATCCCATTCATGATCCACACACATATTATCTTGGCTCATCCACCTTTATAAAAGTTAGTTTTCTCATAAAATACCACATGCCTTCATGAGTTTCATTTACCTACAAACCCTAATATTAAAACACATCTCAATTCTTATGGCCTTGGCTACATAACTCCTTCTTAAGAAGTTGGTAGCCATTTCAAACACAAGAGGCCTCCCTTTAGATCAATACGGCCACATCCTCCATCATCTTCGCCATCTATTGTTGGATTGTATCCACAAACCCTTCCATCCATCAAGGGCCCATATGTTCCTAATGCATATACTTAGGTGCCCTTTCAAGAACAACAAAGGCACATACCCTTGAATTCATTCCAACACCTTCCACTTCAAAATATTCTCATTTCATAAAATCGCTATATGGCCTATCCAAGCAATTGGGATACTAAAGAAGAAATGCATAAATAAAAGAATCCACAAAAAACCTAAATATCATCATGTCTCACTAAAAAGACATGCCAAAATCAAAAGAAAAACACTTCCAAGAAAATGGAAGGTGCCTATTAAGAAAAAATGAAAAGGGTATAAAGAAAAATGAAAAGTGAAAACAATGTGGGTTCCAAAAAAAGGAAAAGAATCCATGCATTCAAATAAAAAATCAAAATTGGTATCCCTACTTGCTAATCGAAAATAATCTATTATTCCACATCATCCATTCCTCCATTATTCATCCTACAAATCCATTTTCTATCCTTATATGCCCAACTTTATTATCCCAACCCACTCTTAATCCTTCAACTTTCACCAGGTGTGTGCCAATGTTGTTCTTGCCCAGATTCCCTCATAACTAATCCATTTCATACTTCCATCCAAGCTTCATCCCTCATTCCATAGCTTTAATCCAATCCTTTGCATGAATCCTTAACCCCCTTTTTCCTACCCCTATCCATTCCATTATCTTTACCAATTTTACTACTAACATATTTAAGTGGGAACATGTTAGCCATGGTCTATGAGAAACATTTAGTTAGTGGGTACTATCTTCCGCAAAGAGAAAATTGAGTCCTCCATTCATATCCATACACCTTCTGTAATGCCCCGCCATGCAACCCTAGAGGAAGTTGGAATTCACTACTTAAACGTACCAATTTTTTTGTTTTGTTTAAGTACAAATAACATGTAAGATGAATACACATTGCCAACAACCTCTAAGGCCACAAGACAAAGATTACTTTAAAACCCAAACAACAATTAACATCAATTGAAACCAAAACATTAATCACTCACGGAATTAAGATTACATGCATTCCATACAGGGTAAATTACAACAAGGATAATAAATACCTCATGATTCCAATTAACAACATTTAAACAATATAATTACAACACTCATTCCCCGAAAGAGGTAAATCCAATAAGCATGATACAAATGAGGGGTAAAAGAATAAAGATCAAATGAAAAGAACAAAGCCATAATAGCATCTGGATCCAATGAGCTCTCAAACATGAAAGTCTCATCCCCATGAGCAAGAGAAAAAACCAACAGAGGAAGGTGCACGTTCCACCCAACCAAGTGAAACCAAAAGGCTTACCCCCCTTGCTAGGAGATAGTAACAAGGATTTCTGGTCAAGGCCAACTACCTCTAGACAAAGGCTAAACATAACTGAACCGACTCAAATACCAAAAACCTTACTTATCACAGTACGAAAACTCACAAGACAAAACATTGCTTCCAAGATACATAAGCCAAGTACCTCACTTGAACACCTCACAATAACTGACTAACTGCTGACGTAGGAAGAGTGTCATACATAAATTGACATGAGTTACCCTAGCTCAACCTTCCTAGGCTATCAGACCCCCATCATGGGTTACCTTGGCTTGCCTCTACCATCCGTCGGACCCTCATGAAAAACTATGCGTTTCATCTCATCTCAAGTCTTAACAACGCATACTTCATGAGAGAGGCATTCATTAACCTTATTAGTGTGAAGTTCCCCATTAATTATTTTAGATTATCACTTGATTAAACTCTAAGTGAGTTACCCTGACACCACTTTGTGCGTTGAACCCCAACAAAGAGCCACTCCCCTACTGACAACATTGGGTTCAAAAACCCCCAAACTATGGGTAGACTATGTGCACCCAAAAATGATAACTAATTTCCAACCTTAACACGTAAGGTCCCACAACCCATTCATAGTACACAGTAACCAAAACGTATCACATTTTCTGTTCAAGATAACCAGGTGAATAATCAACTACATCCACGTGCACTACCCAAATCAAAACACTAGAGTTGAACCAACAAAATAAATAACCCCCACAAAACATAAACTCCCTTGGAAGACTTACAAAACCAAACATCCCATTTTCCCAACAACACAATGACGAAGACACAACCAATAAGCAAATTTAGGAAAATAAATATTCTAATGTTAGGATTTCCTAAATCCAAATAAGTCAATCACACGTTGCACAACTACTTCTAATCTATGATAATTTAGTTCAACCCTAACTTTCGTCAATTGTACATTACTTGAAAATAACTAGTCTTGACATAATTTTGTTTCCAAGCAATACAAAAAACGTAAATCTAAATATTCTTTTCAATTTCCTGTCTACAACCAATATTAAAATTCAATTATTCAAAAGATAAATAAATAAATAAAATGTTTGTTATCTCTGAGTTTCACTATTATATTCAAAATAAATATATTTTAATAAATAACATTTAAATTAAATCATTTAATCCATATTTCATCATAGAATAAATAAATTGATCAAAGTCAATATTTTATATAAAACGTTTGTTTAAAAATCAATTTTCATTTCCTCCATACCAATGCAATAATCATTTCAGATTAAGTTATATTTTAGATATTTCAAATATCATTTAAAATTCCAAGATTTCCCGTTCAAAACATAATTTGAATAAATTCGATTAATTAGAAGAGCTCCGTTTATTTCCACTTGACGGTCAAAATCAACTCCATAATTAAATTATGTTTAAATAGAACATCTCTTAAATATATAATTATTCTTTAAATATTCTATTTAAAACTTCCAATTTAAATTTCCATTTTACTACTTAATGGGAATAAGAGAATATATTAAATATATATACATATATATATATCTTCTATAAATAATTTTAAAATTAATATATATATATATATATAATATATATATATATATATTATAATAAATATATATTACATATATCATTTAAAATCAATATATATAATATATATAAATTATAATATAAAAATTAAACTAAAACTAAATTTTTTTAATTAAACAAATTTATATTAAAATTTTAAAAAGGAAAAAGCCTTTTCTTTTGCTACAACACAGCTATCAACAGGGACGCACCCTGTGGTGGTTGCTACGCAGCAACCATAGGGGCACGACCCTCTTTGGTGGCTGCTCTGCAGCCCCCTCCCCATTCATGGGGAGCGTTGCACAGCCAGCGCCCCCATGGATGGGGGGTGGTTGTGGTCAGCCCCCACACTAGACAATAAAAATAAATTTTATTTTTACAATTTTGTTCCAAAAACGAAAAACGAAAACAAACGAAAATGAAAACCCTCTTCTGGTAAAAAAAAACCAGAACGAAATTCACATATAATTTTTTTTTTTTTAAAAAAAGAAACCTCAGCTTGCATAAATTTTATGTGCAAAAAAAATATCATTTCACAGCCCAATTTGGGCAAATTTTTATGAGAAAAAGGGCTAAGAGGAAAGATTTAAAACACAATATTGTGATGAATTTTTTTGGGTTTTCCCCAATTTGACCAAGAAATTAAAACTCTTCATTTGAATCTTTCTAAGTTTCCTATTGCTGGTTTAACACGAATTTTCATGGTTTTTTCATCAAGTTTAAACTTCATTTCAAGGATTTCCAAACAACTAAACAAGGATTTAAATTTTTTTCAAATTGAAACAAGCAAGATCAAAGAGGAACCTGATTTTTTTTCCTTCAAAGCTTGAATTCTTTCAATGGAGATCTTGCTTTGCTTTTGAATTTAGCTTCTCCACCAGTTCAATCTTCCTTCCACCAATTTTTCCAAGACCAATCCAATTTTTGCTCTCCAATTTCAATCCTCCATTTTCAAAATTAAATTGAAAATAAAATCCTAATTTCCTTATGCAAAATCTTTCCCCCAAATTTGTCAAAACCCTAAAAATGACTCACCCACTAAAATTTATTGCCAAAAAGGAGATATTTTCTATTTTGGCAATTTAAAAATTCAATTCAATTTCCAAAATGCATTTTGCAAAAATATTCCTTTTAAATAAAATTCATTTTCAACCAAAAGTCAATTAAATTTCTTTAACCAAATGAATTTAACAATTCACAAATAAAATTCTTTTCAACTTTTATTTCTAAAAGTAAAATGTAAAGCATAATTCTAATTTTTGATTTAATCCAAAAATCTAAAGATGCCAACCCAACCAAATTGATTTAATTTAACCCTATTAATTTAATTAGTCAATAAAATAAATCTTATTCAAAATCAGATTATCTTATTAATTAAATTAAATTAATTAATTAATCACTAATTTTCCAACATTTCAATAAGATGAAACAATCATCATTTATAAATTTCAAAAGCCATTTAATCACTTTTAACTTGCAATTTAAATACAAAGCCAAGGAGGAAACTAACAACATACAATAACTGAGCCCAACTACAAACCCGACGACACACTATGGCTAGGGTGATGTCACGACACAAAAAGCCTAGCTACTATCTCCCAATCAATTTCCGTTGGACAAGAGACACGCTCAGGCCTGTGAAACCAGGTGGAGTCGATGTCATGTACCTGCATCCTGCACCCAATACGAGTGTCGAAACATGCATATAATATAATAAAACACACCGTGACAAGGAAATCGTGAAATCACAGGGCACTCGCATGCGAGTGATGTGTTCTCGTCCCCTTCACCAATACAGTATCACTAATTGACGAAGCTTACATCATTAACATAATCAAAACGCAAGGCATCGTTGATTCAAGTGTTAAGAGGAATGAGACATAACATAGAAGAGCATTGCCTGATCAACAGAGCACAAAAAGGAGGGGTGTTACATCCTCCCCCCTAGGGTTAGGCTTACTCCTGGAAGCCTGCAAGTTCCCCTATTACAAACTCTATAAGATCACACATAATGCAATATCATTACAAAGTTTACTCAAGACAAGGTATGCGACATTATCACTTCAACATTCATTTAACATTTTGCATTTGAATCTAGGTACAATAATCTAACATGTCAACATAATTTCTTAAAACTGAACAATAAAATTGGGGGACTTAGGTCCTTTACCCATGGTTTGATCTTAATAAAATAAACTTCCATGAACACATAAAAATTTTCTCATAAGATTGGGTTTCAATACACCACATACTCAAGGACATGCTTCTTCGTTAAACCAATGAGAAGAGAGGAAAGGAGAGAGAAGAATTTACAATTCTACATAAGCACTAATGCAAACATGGTCCCATCATCACACAATCACTTTCACACAAGTGCAATGATCATATGAGAGCATGCACAAATTTCAATGACTAACAACATGGCCATTCATTTTCATTACCATATTTATAATCTCAATAAAATATACATGTAAAAGAAACTTCAAAACCGCATAGGGTCAATCTAGCAATTATTAGCGTAAGGAGGTAATGAACAAGACATGCACCAGAAACTTGCATGGTGAAGAGAAACAACCAGATTCAAAAAGAGAATGCACACCAAAAGGAACTTCTTGGCACCTTCAAGGTCAAACAAACCTTCCAAAAACATGGGCAAAGAAACCAAGCAAGGGTAATTTTAAGCGACACATGTTACCTGCAACCCACCAAAAATCACACTAAAACCACACTCAAGAACCACTCAAGGGTCACAACCCTTTACACCACAAAAGATCCATGCAACAAAAAGGAGATCAAACAAAGCACACTTCTTGGTAGGCTCGCGGGCCTAACCAACCCTCACAAGGCATTCATCAAAAGACATGTAGGGGCGAAAACAATCAACAAAATTGATTGTCGTCCACCACACACAACACTGCAAACTCACACACCACACAATCGTCCATAATGCATTCTTCCAGTAGAAAGGATATCGGTGCATTGCGCACTACACCAAGGATCTTATCCTTTCCACTGGTTTCCTGCACCATTGGACCTACACCTCCTAATGACAACTTCTGGGCAAACAAGAGAAATCAACATAAAAAGGAAAACAACCCGAAAGAGTAAAACAACTAGGTCAATACAATGGGCTCATAGTGCCCAAAGTATAAACCTACACAGCTTACAACATAATGGGTCCAACATAATCCCAAAGTACCCAATGTTTTAACCTGGGCTCTGATACCATGTGTAATGCCCCGCCACGCAACCCTAGAGGAAGTTGCAATTCACTACTTAAACGTACCAATTTTTTTGTTTTGTTTAAGTACAAATAACATGTAAGATGAATACACATTGCCAACAACCTCTAAGGCCATGAGACAAAGATTACTTTAAAACCCAAACAAAAATTAACATCAATTGAAACCAAAACATTAATCACTTAGGAAATTAAGATTACATGCATTCCATACAAGGTAAATTACAACAAGGATAAAAAATACCTCATGATTCCAATTAACAACATTTAAATAATATGATTACAACACTCATTCCCCAAATGAGGTAAATCCAATAAGCATGATACAAATTACAAATTCCACCTCCATACAAATGAGGGGTAAAAGAATAAAGATCAACTGAAAAGAATGAAGCCAGAATAACATCTGGATCCAATGAGCTCTCCAACATGAAAGTCTCATCCACATGAGCAAGAGAAAAAACCAACAGAGGAAGGTGCACGTTCCACCCAACCAAGTGAAACCAAAAGGCTCACCCCCCGTGCTAGGAGATAGTAACAAGGATTTTTGGTCAAGGCCAACTACCTCTAGACAAAGGCTAAACATAACTGAACCGACTCAAATACCAAAAACCTCACTTATCATAGTACGAAAACTCACAAGACAAAACATTGCTTCCAAGATACATAAGCCAAGTACCTCACTTGAACACCTCACAATAACTGACTAACTACTGACGTAGGAAGAGTGTCATACATAAATTGACATGAGTTACCCTAGCTCAACCTTCCTAGGCTATCAGACCCCCATCATGGGTTACCCTGGCTTGCCTCTACCGGCCACCGGACCCTCATGAAAAACTATGCGTTTCATCTCATCTCAAGTCTTAACAACGCATACTTCATGAGAGAGGCATTCGTTAACCTTATTAGTGTGAAGTTCCCCATTAATTCTTTTAGATTATCACTTGATTAAACTCTAGGTGAGTTACCCTGACACCACTTTGTGCGTCGGACCCCCATAAAGAGCAACTCCCCTACTAACAACACTGGGTTCAAAAACCCCCAAACTATGGGTAGACTATATGCACCCAAAAATGATAACTAATTTCCAACCTTAACATGTAAGGTCCCACAACCCGTTCATAGTACACGGTAACCAAAACGTATCACATTTTCTGTTCAAGATAACCGGGTGAATAATCAACTACATCCATGTGCACTACCCAAATCAAAACACCAGAGTTGAACCAACAAAATAAACAACCCCCACAAAACATAAACTCCCTTGTAAGACTTACAAAACCAAACATCCCATTTTCCCAACAACACAACGACGAAGACACAACCAATAAGCAAATTTAGGAAAATAAATATTCTAATGTTAGGATTTCCTAAATCCAAATAAGTCAATCACACGTTGCACAACTACTTCTAATCTATGACAATTTAGTTCAACCCTAACTTTCGTCAATTGTACATTACTTGAAAATAATTAGTCTTGACATAATTTCGTTTCCAAGCAATACAAAAAATGTAAATCTAAATATTCTTTTCAATTTCCCGTCTACAACCAATATTAAAATTCAATTCTTCAAAAGATAAATAAATAAATAAAACGTTCGTTATCTGTGAGTTTCACTATTATATTCAAAATAAAGATATTTTAATAAATAACATTTAAATTAAATCATTTAATCCATATTTCATCATAGAATAAATAAATTGATCAAAGTCAATATTTTATATAAAACGTTTGTTCAAACATCAATTTTCATTTCCTCCATACCAATGCGATAATCATTTCAAATTAAGTTATATTTTAGATATTTCAAATATCATTTAAAATTCCAAGATTTCCCATTCAAAACATAATTTGAATAAATTCGATTAATTAGAAGAGCTTCGTTTATTTCCACTTGATGGTCAAAATCAACTCCATAATTAAATTATGTTTAAATAGAACATCTCTTAAATATATAATTATTCTTTAAATATTCTATTTAAAACTTCCAATTTAAATTTCCATTTTACTACTTAATGGGAATAAGAGAATACATTAAATATATATACATATATATATATATATCTTCTATAAATAATTTTAAAATTAATATATATATATATATATATAATATATATATATTATAATAAATATATATTACATATATCATTTAAAATCAATATATATATATAATATAAATTATAATAAGTATATATATTATAATATAAATATTAAACTAAAACTGAAATTTTTTAATTAAACAAATTTATATTAAAATTTTAAAAAGGAAAAAGCCTTTTCTTTTGCTGCAATGCAGCTACCAACAGGGACGTGCTACGCAGCAACCACAGGGGCACGACCCTCTTTGGTGGCTGCTCTGCAGCCCCCTCCCCATTCATGGGGAGCGTTGCACAACCAACGCCCCCCGTGGATGGGGGGGTGGCTGTGGGCAGCCCCCACACCAGACAATAAAAAAGAAATTTTATTTTTACAATTTCGTTCCAAAAACAAAAAACGAAAACAAACGAAAATCAAAACCCTCTTCTGGTAAAAAAAAACCAGAACGAAATTCACATATAATTTTTTTAAAAAAAAAGAAACCCCAACTTGCATAAATTTTATGTGCAAAAAAAATATCATTTCACAGCACAATTTGGGCAAATTTTTATGAGAAAAAGGGCTAAGAGGAAAGATTTAAAAACAATATTGTGATGAATTTTTCTGGGTTTTCCCCAATTTGACCAAGAAATTAAAACTCTTCATTTGAATCCTTCTAAGTTCCCTATTGCTGGTTTAACACGAATTTTCATGGTTTTTTCATCAAGTTTAAACTTCATTTCAAGGATTTCCAAACAACTAAATAAGGATTTAAATTTTTTTGAAATTGAAACAAGCAAGATCAAAGAGGAACCTGATTTTTTTTCCTCCAAAGCTTGAATTCTTTCAATGGAGATCTTGCTTTGCTTTTGAATTCAGCTTCTCCACCAATTCAATCTTCCTTCCACCAATTTTTCCAAGACCAATCCAATTTTTTCTCTCCAATTTCAATCCTACATTTTCAAAATTAAATTGAAAATAAAATCCTAATTTCCTTATGCAAAATCTTTCCCCCAAATTTGTCAAAACCCTAAAAATGACTCACCCACTAAAATTTATTGCCAAAAAAAGGGGATATTTTCTATTTAGGCAATTTAAAAATTCAATTCAATTTCCAAAATGCATTTTGCAAAAATATCCTTTTAAATAAAATTCATTTTCAACCAAAATTCAATTAAATTTCTTTAACCAAATGAATTTAACAATTCACAAATAAAATTCTTTTCAACTTTTATTTCTAAAAGTAAAATGTAAAGCATAATTCTAATTTTTGATTTAATCCAAAAATCTAAAGATGCCAACCCAACCAAATTTATTTAATTTAACCCTATTAGTTTAATTAGTCAAAATAAATCTAATTCAAAATCAGATTATCTTATTAATTAAATTAAATTAATTAATTAATCACTAAATTTCCAACATTTCAATAAGACGAAACAATCATCATTTATAAATTTCAAAATCCATTTAATCACTTTTAACTTGCAATTTAAATACAAAGCCAAGGAGGAAACTAACAACATACAATAACTGAGCCCAACTACAAACCTGGCGACACACTATGGCTAGGGTGATGTCACGACATAGAAAGCCTAGCTACTATCTCCCAATCAATTTCCGTTGGACAAGAGACACGCTCAGACCTGTGAAACCAGGTGGAGTCGATGTCATGTACCTGCATCCTGCACCCAATACGAGTGTCGAAACATGCATATAATATAATAAAACACACCATGACAAGGAAATCGCGGAATCACAGGGCGCTCGCATGCGAGTGATTTGTTCCCGTCCCCTTCACCAATACAGTATCACTAACTGATGAAGCTTACATCATTAACATAATCAAAACACAAGGCATCATTGATTCAAGTGTTAACAGGAACGAGACATAACATAGAAGAGCATTGCCTGATCAACAGAGCACAAAAAGGAGGGGTGTTACACCTTCATTAGCTTCAATTTCCTTGGCCATTCATATCCATTCATATCCACTAGCTTTCACATCCATACACATACCCTTGCTTGTGGGCATGTGCAGGATCATGGTATGCCAAAAAGTGGCAATGGAGAAAAAAATACGTGTTTCTATGACTCAAAAACGCGAAAATGGTTAGTTGACTTTTTGGGGCTCGGGTGACTACCGAGGTAGAGGAAAAACTTAGATTTAAGAATCGGATATCCGATCCAAATCGGATATCCGATTTAGGAAAAAATTAAATTTAAGAATCGGGTATCCGATTTGGATCGAATATCTGATTTTGTTGACATATATATATAAAATATTTCGGGCGACCAAAACTCATTCACATTTGCATTCAGCTCAACCGCGGCGGGCGCATAGTGGAAAGTGCAAATCAAATATCTGATTTGAAATCCATCTCCAACAAGTAAAATTCTTGATTTTTTATTTGCTCTAATCAAATTTTCAATTAGATTTGTTTAATTTTAGTTGATTTTTTTCAAAATAGGGTTTTTTGGTAGATTTTTTATGAAAAAGTTGAGTTTAGCATGGATTTTGATGAAAATTGAATGTTTGCAATGGATTTTGATGAAAATTGAATGTTTGCAATGGATTTTCACTCAAAAATAGTGTTTTTTATGTATTTGGATTAAAAATTAGAGAATTTTATTAATTTTTGTTAAAAACTAGGGTTTTTGTTGGATTTTTTAAAAAAACTAGGGTATTTTTATACTATTTTCATTTATATTGTCTGATTTTAATTAGATTGATTTGTTTTTATATTTAATCAGGCATTAGCATTAAATTGTTTTGAATCTTGTAGAAAATTTATGAGCTTCATGACCTTGTGTCACTTCACTAATACCCACGTGAGATGTAGTTGTAGACTTATGGCTTCCTATGTTGCAATCATAGCCAATGTTGAGCTTGATTCTTATAACTCTTTCACTCAACGTATAATGTCTACCCAATCCATCTTATATTCCCTCCCTAGTCCTACATTACCCATGTCTTTTTTGTAACCTAACATTTATGTGGACTTGGCATATGTTATTTCTAAGGTCCCCAATGATAATCTAGAATAATTGGATAAAGACCTACAATGAATTCAACAATTCTTAAGCATTGAACCTTTGGATGGAGAAGCAATCCCTCTTTTGGATAGCATTGGGAAGTTGGTAAATGATTAGGAAGGGATAGAAGTGTTACGTAGCCTAGCTAATATAGTAGATTCTAATATTCCTTTGGTAGCTAGTTTCACGAAATTTTTGACTAATGCTCAAAATCCTTTTGGAAAATAAGTTTCCTCTCCCACAATAATGCCTTCTATTCCCAACTTTACACCTCCAATCATAGCATCAATGATGGAATATAACAATGGTTTAAACTCAAGCTTAGGAATTTCTAGTGGAAATTATAATAGTTTTGTCCCTTCACCTATAACACCTTCATATTCATCACCCCTCCTAAACATGAAATATAATATCCCACCATTCCTCCATACTAGTTCACCATACTTGAAAAACTCTCACAACATGTGGCCCAATGATTTTGTGATAAATCAACTTTTTTATTTAAAGCATGAGATTATTACAACAACAAATTTCAAACTTAAACCAAAATCAAACCAATAGTAAACATCCAAAATACCTTACACATAGTTCATTAATGTTCACTATTTTAAATACACCTATACTACAAAACATTGAAATACCTTGCTTTGGAAAGTACAATGGTAAAAAATATCCTAATAACCATTTGTTAGTTTTTACTACCTTGTGTAGAGACTTTATTTTTCAAAATTCACTCATAGTGAAACTCTTTTCTAGATCATTGAAAGATATGGCCTTGGATTGGTTTTGTTCATTGTCAAACAATAAATTACCTCCTTTACACAACTCATTAATGATTTCCTCCAACACTTTCAAGTGAACATCAGTCCTCAAGTTACATTAACAAATTTAGTTCATTGTAATCAAGGACCTAAAGAGAAAATAAAAAACTTTATGAAATGATACTAATCCCTTTATTTGAAATTCTCCTATAGTATTCAAGATGTTGACATTCAAAGGGTGTTTATAGGTAACTTACAACTAATATTCAAGATAAGAAATTGCTAATGAAATATCCATCCTTAACACGTTTTTTGTATAACCCTTCATGATTATCAATATCCGATTAGTTGGTATGAAACCTTCATAGGCTCCTATTGGTCAATCATATAAGTCATGCCTCAAAACAACTATCAATCATTTAAAAAGAAACAAAATATTCATTACTTGATAAACATTCATGTCAAAGCTGCTCATAATATTGAGGCAAGTAACTCGTAAACATAGCTCTAGATATAAATTTAGGCCATGAGATAGGAAATTTTTCATAGTTGATTTGATTCTCTCCATGTGATCATGTTGCGAGAATTGTTAAACAAGAATATGATTCAACTTCCTCCAATTAGTCATATTCAAACAATTAAACCTATACCACCCAAACTTTAATGCAAAACATTTTTTCAATATCATGCCATTTTTTACCTCGAATGATATGGAAAGATGTAAGCATATTATAACCAAGTGCAAGACCTCATTCTAATCAAATCCAGTTGGATGACCTATTAATGACAAAGGAAATAAATTAGTTTTCACCTAATCAATACTTACAAATATTTACAAGCCCATTGCCAATTCATTCAACAAACTTTCTTCAATACAATGATAATGAAGAAGATGATAATGATTTCTCCATCTTTATAAACATTACTAATATTCAAAATCATAAAGGAAAAACCAATATTTTGTTTGACATTTCTTTTACATATATTGATTCTTCTATAACCACACTCGATGGTCTTCTTTATATCAAGTTTGCAGAAACCCGAAAAGGGGAATACTCATTGATCCCATGTACATAGTGAATATGATAAAAAAAGAGTTATTGTATGTACATGAACTTTATGCAGATGATTATGAAAAATCAAAAGCATGATTAAAAGCTCATGATGGTTATGGCTTCCCTATAATTTGTTTGATAACTCTCCCAATAAAGGTTGGACCTAAATAGTTGGGTGGTTTTGATAGATTTTTTATGAAAATTTTGAGTTTAGCATGGATTTTGATGAAATTTGAATGTTTGCAATGGATTTTGACTTAAAAATAGTGTTTTTTATGTATTTGGATTAAAAATTAGAAAATTTTATAGATTTTTGTTATAAACTAGGGTATTTTTATAATATTTTCATTTATATTGTCTAATTCTAATTAGATTGATTTGTTTTTATATTGAATTAGGCATTATGGCTGCTGACGATGAAAATGCACCAATTCCACCACCTCCACCACCTCCACCTCCTCCCCCTC